>JAVQJD010061663.1:0-30677 GCA_036023655.1 Nannoperca australis | reverse complement strand
CTTACAAGTCTGATGAGACATCTTGTTGTTTTCCATCATGGTTCTATGCACTTTATGTAAACCTCTTATTTGGAAGTCGCTTTGGATAAAAGCGTCTGCTAAATGCCTAAATGTAATGTAATGTAACACAAGGAGAGGATTAATAATCATGACATCATGCGCATCTGGTCCATCTCCACCCCCTACACTGTTTCCAAGGCAACGGAAGGATGCGAACTTTCTGAAATCACCTCATATCTCGCCTCCATCACGGTCTTGAACATTAATATTTTATGGATGGATGAATTATGGATGTTTATTTTTTATTTTTATAACAACGGACTGCACCTACGGAAGAAATCCCATTAGGTGTGCGGCGTTTGGGCGACGCTAAACTGAACTGGAGGCCATTTTATCAAACCTAATCCAGATGCTTTAGGCTAACGTTTCCACGTATTGCGGATTAAAAACAAACAACAGCGCACTCTGTTGGACAAACGTGACGTGAAAACCAGCGGAAAGATGTTGTCTGTTGATGTGTAGCCTGCTCGTGTTGCTTCTAGCTTCCGTTAAAACCGTCAGCCTCACCCCTTGTATCCCTGCCGGGAAAGTGTACTGTATCATAATAGATCCGCAGTGCTCGAAGCCGGGCAGGCGCTGCCAGCTCCGGGACACCGTCATCGCGCCCTCCGGCTGCGTCCCCGTGTGCTGTCCGTGGTAGGTGTTGCATATCGGACAAGCGGGCTTAAACTTGAAAAGCGAGTCGATACACTCTGAGCAGAAAGAGTGGAAGCACTTTAACGTTTTCCTCCGCTGTATTTTGTCCAAGCAAATGGCGCAGTCTTCTGTACTTTTACGGGCGACGTCGGGGTGACTGTTTGGCGTGTTTGCCATTATTTTCCGGTATGTGACGACAAGTGTGTTGCCTTTCCGTATAGGCCCGCGTGGATGCAAACGGGTTGGTAATGTGTCCAGAGATATGTGACGTCAAAATAAGAAAAGTAACAATTCATTTCCACTGGGTGATGCACATCCATGTGCAAGGAAGTGGTGCAAACGCGGTGCTCTGATTGGTTTGAATTGGCTCTGACCAGAAAATGTGGCTTTAATGTCTGTCAAAACATTTCATGAACCAAATATAAACAGCAGGGTTGGTCCCAGTGGTTACTATTCACTTCTGAGTTACTTGTACTTTACTTGATTATTTTGAATTGTATGTTACTTTATACTTCTACTCCACTACATTTTTGCAGATAAAGATTTTAAAAACTATAATGAACATATAAACTATAGACATTGTTATACAGTAAATGAAACCACCCAACAGTATATAAAACAGATAGAATAAGCTCCACCGCTACAACATTAAAATGCTGCTTTCATGTTAATGCATCAGTAATAATAATCTAATACTATTATTTATAATAATGTAACCCTGACAGAGGTGATTTTGCCCACATGGTGATTGACCTTTACGCTTTACTGAATACATTTTGCTTATACTACTTATATACTTTTACTTAAGGATCTGAATGCTTCTCCCATCAAACTTTATTTTTAAAAAGTGATTTGAAATCTGCCATCACTCCCACCTTGACTGACAGTATTTTTTAATAATCACAGACTAACACTAGACAAGGTCACCAAATATTTACAGATTAGGCTTAAGTTTTGTGTACAAAAGTAATGTTTGATGACAAACTCACAAAACCTAAAGAAGTGTTCTATTACTCAAACTTTTTGATCATACATGAGTATATCTGTAATTGTTTTAAGCCCCAAAATACTGACTGTTCCTTAATAGTATGAATATGCATGCAATATGCTATTATATATGTAAAACAGGTGAACAATGATATATTATTGTGTCATAATAATAATATCTTACTGCTTGATTCTGCAAGCAAGAGAAAATAAAGTACATGCATTACAAAGTCATAGTGTTAACATCTTTTCTTTATAAGAAAGCTTTCTGAGAGATTTCATTATGAAGAGGATCAAATTAAAATAAGTATCCTACTGAGTGGTTCATAACTGAAGGCCAAAAATTTCACCAAAAATGTAAGTGTAAGAATGACCCAAATAAGTGGTATAGTCTAATTCCTTAATCAGCACTGTAGCAGCATCAGTATTGATAGTGTTGGGCCAAAATCATAAAGCTGATGTAAACAGGTATCAATGATGTATTGGTGCCTCAGAGTAATTCATTCATTCTGTATTAATACATTGTTTATGTAGTATGATCACTTTTGCTCATGGTATCATAGGATACCTAACAAATACTTTATTAAAAGACTATCTACTGGGCATTTGCCTGTAATTGACTGTATATAGTATGAGGGAGGCAAGCAGGAAATGTGGAGAGTGTGAGAAGGTCCCCAGTGGGATTCAACCAGGGCATTGTGACAGTTCTTTACACTGACTTACAATGAAAAGTGGAAAGTGGATCTATTAATATTCACGACTATACTTCTAAAATGTAATCAAATATAGCCCACGCTATTACCCATTTGTAAGGGTGGTTATGTCACATAATGAGGTCAAATTAAGTATGCAGTATGAAGTATTTTCAAGCTCTGTTCCCTCTACAGTCATAATGTTGTCCGCTAGATGGCACAAAGTGCATTTGCAGAGTTCAGTATCTTGGTGTTGCAAGAACCTTTGATACTACCATGGAACAGTTCAGGTACAAGCTTGACAAGAGGCAACAACACCAACTCATTCCAAATGGATACTTTCCACGTGGACACGAGTCTGATATTAAGTTGCTTATGATGCACCTGGTTTATTTAAGGCCTACATTGAATATCCACCACAAGCCCAAACATAACGTTTATTCAAGTATTAAAATGTAAAGCACATTATTCTGAATATCAACAAAGTACGAATCAACACAATTAGAAAAGCAAAACTCAAACTTTTCCTTAACAATCATTTTGTAATATGTGTAATCTCTCCAACCATCCATTCTCCCAGCTCCTCCTCAGTCATGTAATGCATAGAAATGTTTGCACGGTAGCTTTAGTAAACTACAATCCTGTGTCCCAAAAATATTTCAGTTGGTCCCTTAACTAAAATAGAAAAAGAGGATGAAAAATGAATAAAAGGGCATTTGAAGTGTGGATCTGACCAGTCAAATTACTGACAAAGTTACCAATAGCCAAGCAGGTTACTGCACTTAGCAGAGTACTTTCACACATTTGATCAGTTCTGAGGGTTTTTTCTGCATTTGGACTACAAGAATGTTTATGAAGGAGAAACTAATTTAATGCACATAATACATATTTTTATGAACTGTGTGGTGTTTGTACTTAAAGCCAGATAGTATATACAGTACAAGTCAAAAGTTTGGACACGCTTCCCCATTCACTTTAATGAGAAAGTGTGTCCAAACTTTTGACTGGTACTTAGCTACAAACACAATGCTGTTTACCTATCTAATAAAACAGAAATACGGCAAAACTGCTTACCATTCATTAGCAATATCATGCTTGATTTTTATCAAAAGTGAATGTAAGAAAGGCACAAAATAATGAGATCAATAACCCACCCAAATCAGATGAATTGTTCCCGCAACATTTTCTTTTGTCTTTTCACTGCGTAGCATATATATTATCTATTTAGATAAACAAATTTACAACAGTTACCTCATTTTAAATGGGAACATTAGCAGGCAAATCTCCAATCTTGACAGAGACAGAGGCATAGATATTTAAAAAGCTTTTGTGCCTTTGATTTGGTTTAAGAGATCTGTATGCCCTTCATGTTTGACATCGTCATAAATCTGGTAATTAGAGGAGCACATTACTAACAACTGAGGTAATGGGCTCAACACCTGGGAGACATCTTGAAATAACAGGAGTGACCGATGGCCAAAGAAGAAAAAAACGGGAAAGTCCTAATTAATGTAATAAATGGTGCTGCAATGAAACAGTTTAACATTCTTCCTCTTTAAGTGAAAAAGAGGAAAGAAGACTGAAGGTCACACGCAAAAAAAGTTTGAAGCAATTGACATCAACTTGTAGCCACCGAGCTAATTATCTGATGGCAGCACAAACCGGTTTGCCCCGAGCACTCCTCCACAGAGGAATCAAAAAACATGACTGACTTTACTAAAAAAACCAAACTCCCTTACCAAAGTGCCTGTGAGTGCTTTAGATTGCAATAACTTCTGAAAATGAATTATTTCTATTGAAGCAGTGCTATTCTGCCATTTATCCAAGTACTTACAACAGGTAATAAGTAACAAATTAGAGACTTACTCAACAAACATTTCTGGAGAGATAAAACCAAGAATGTATGTTTGTAATAAATCAAGTCATCCCCAGAGTAGAAATAAACATTAATATAACATAAACTGTCTTTAAACATTAAACTTAGACTTCCTAAATAATAATAAGTACCATGAACATGCCACGATGCTCTTAAATGTAAGAGCATCAGATATCGGTCCTATTGCCAACAGTGACAGGTAGAGGAGTGTGTACTACAAGAATGCACTGCACTCAAAGTATTGTCTTCCACGTGTAGCACTGGCTTCAACTGAACTCTGGAGGAAAAATGAAAAAACAGAGGAACAACTGTTGAAGTGATTAACGCTCTGCTGCAGCATTAGACGCCTGTCTGCTGAGGGCCTTGTCCTCAGCCATCCTTTCAGGGACGGGCAGTCAGAGCACAACCTGGAGCCGAGTCATGTCCACCGCAAGGACACTCGGAAAGTCCTACAAAGTCTTGGAAGAGTCTTGTCACGCTGTCAGTCCGCCATGATGCCCTTCTCTCTGAGCTCCTCTGTCACTCGCACCAGGTAAGTGGGGTCTGGGTAGCCAAAACTGTCAGGAGAAATAAAATAAAAAGCCATCACCGCATTTATATGAGCTCAGGCATCAATAGTGCCATCTAGCCAAGGACATAAACTGATAGCATTTCCTTGTCAGGAACTTGAAGTACATCGGTCTTTCCTGAGCCCTATTTTCCAGCTACCACACTTCTAGGGGACGTTGTTGAGACAATTACCAAATCAAATCTCAGTGGCTAAAAAAAGCCATACATACCAGCGGGGCCCGCCCCATATTGAGGTCTTGTGGTGAATGTCATTCCAGGTGATGACATTTTGCATGCCCGTAGTCATGGAGGTACCGATGGTAAAGATAAGGCGCTGTTCGAAGGCCCGGCGCAGCAGGCCCAGCACGCGGTTTCCCTCAGGACTGTCAGGGAGGTAGGCCACACGGTCAGTTCCTGGGTACCGAACACCTGGGTTGGGATGTTCTGGCTGTTGTCAACAAAGGAGTTAAAACAGGATTGGTTTAAAAGCGGCATAAATGGTTTTAAAACAATTGTGTCTGTCTACGAAGGTCTGGGACACTTTGTTGTTTGAAAACTGCAAGCTAGTAAACATGGATGTAAACAATGCTGGATTTAAAATTCACTAAAAGCATTAAATAATGGAGTACCCCTTTAAGGTAGAACTCACTCTAAAGCCAGACAGGGATCACACCTTGCTTCCTTAAAAAAAAAAGCCCAATGTTTCATTTTTATTATTTCAATTGATAATAATTGAGGAGTTTCTTTTAGTAATCAAAAAAGGGATGCATTTTGTGTTTGTGAACAGATACTTTGCAAATACAATTTGTCTGTTTTACCGCTGTTATACAAAGATAACTGCTATAAACACACCATACCAGCAACAGAAAACTGTATTTTTGTTGTTGTCGTCTGTTTTCCCTCCTCCTCCTTGCATTAAAAGACATGTCAATTAATTTGAGTGACAGCTAGTTCAGATCCTGTGTTATGAGTTTTGGTGGTGGGGCGACTTTCGTTTACAACTGGATCTGAGATTGTACCTTAAATTTGTCGAATTTCTTTTTGGGGGGGGTGTATAGATTATTAAAGTGTAAACAGGGACAGAATTTAAGATTTGCAGTCATTCAGATTGATAGATTGTTTAAAAAGACCTCTTGGTTTCATGTAGTATTACCTACAAACACGATTTGACTGAAGAAGTTAAATCAATTAGATTTTATGCCAGATTAAGACTGCTGTGCCTAAACTATGCCTCTATGCAATTGTAATATTTATCTGTTTATTGATCTGTATTATTTATCCAAAACAACTCATATGTTATTGTCAAAATTGCAAGCTTTTACTTGTCATTACTTGCTACTTACATGCTCTTGTAAGTAGCTCTTACATGCTCTTGGTCTACTCACCGCCTGTAGGCCAGGAGGGAAGCTGTAGATGATGCAGATACACCCATAGCCTTCTTGGCCAGGAAGCTCCAGATCAGGATCTCGCTCTACAATCATTGTACCATTGGCAGGCTGGTTCCCGATCAACTGGCCGTACACCAGCCGACACACGGGACAAGCTTTCTTCACCTTGAAGGCTTGATCCAGACAAGAGCAACAGAACGAATGGCCACACCTCTCCAGGGTGGTCTTCTCCACAATGTCCCCCATGCAGATTGAACACGTTTTGTTGTCCTCAGCCTCACTATGGGAAGTCAAGCTGGAGTCCACGTCCTTCCTGTGGGCTGCCTCGTGGAGCATGGCGCAGGCCTCCTCGTCGGCAGGCTTCCTGAACCTCTGCTGCTGTCTCTGGGAGCGCCGGGGCTGGGGAGGTGGAGGCTGAAGCAGGCTCCCCTCTCCGTTCGGCTCCAGGACTCCCACGCAGGGCAGCAGAGCCCTCTTCCTCTTGGGTCCCCCGTCCTGTTTGCTCATTTCTTTGCGGGCACAGCGGCATAAGTCAATGAAGGCTCTTCGTGTCTCACTGGAGATGGGTCCATCCATCACCCCAGCCCCGGCGCTCCTGAAGCCTTCCACCGGCTGTAGCCTCACGGCGCAGCAGCCCCCCCTTTCTCCTCGCCTAATGATACCAGCGCTCATCCCCTGCTTGTGCTGGAAGTCAATGAGCCAGGGCCGCCCAGCTGCAGCCAGGTAATCCCACACCGCCTGCGAAACCAGCACCTCATCACTGCCCTGGCCAGCACGCACACTCATCTCATCAGAGGAAACTGCACAGAGAGGCACACGAAAGTCACATTCATGTATGAACAAAAAGGTATTCAAACAAACACATATTGTAATTGTGTACATATAAAGTCCAGTTGTACAAGAACAAGTTGAACAAGTCCATATTGCTATTTCCATGTGCAGTATGGGCAATGATCTTATCCTCAGATGTGGCTACTAAGAGTGTTTCTGTCTCTGCTGGCTGTGGTGTCTTCACTTTCTTTTCTAGGTGGTCTAACAGCTCAGGCGATGCAAATGAGGAGCAACAACGTCTATTTCTGCTGTGTCGTTTGCAGCGTATCTGTGCACGTCAAAGTGAATCTAATCTCTCTTCATGGGTGGCTATTTGCAGTGGCTGCAGCGCGTCAAGGAAACACACAGCAGGCAGTATCGCGGCATTACTGAGGACGTTATCAGCTGTTCGGAGATTCACACTGTAAACAAAGAAACCTAAACCCCGTCACACGCGGAAAACATTCAAAGCAACAACAAAAAAAAAACTGACAGCCACATGCAAGCACAACAGTGACACCCCCTTTGGGGCTGAAATGTTACCTTGTGATCCCATAAATTCCTTCAATCGCGAATAAAGCGTCCTGTTGAACAGAAAAAGAGAGGAAGACAAACTGAAGGGCTGGATCAAACGTTATCACAGCTGCTCGGCGATGCTTTGACTGAGCCATTCTCCGCAGCAGCAAAGCGAAATTCGGCGATTTCGCAACATTAGCTTAGCCTCTGATAGCCCAACATTTCGCCTCAACATTTAGCTAAGTGGTGTTTCTCTCCCCCCGCTGATCACTTTGGTACCTCACCCTTTGCCGTAGCTCGTCGCTGCCTGTCAGGGTGGTTTCTGGCTGGATTAAAGAGCACAGTGCTCCATCAGAGGAGGCCCTTGTTTCGGACGTGCTGCTGCAGTTTATCCGCGGATAATTAGTCTTTTGTAGTCAAGACATGATATCCGAACATATTCCCAAGCTCGTGTCTCTTTTGCGTGTTCAACAGCTGTTCCCCGGCCCCGGCAAATGCCATCCAGACCCCGCACCTCGTCCCCAGTCTCGCCCGTGTTTGCTTTCCCCGTACGTCCTTGGGCTAGTAACACAAGAGTAAATAGCATCTGTAGTTACTCTTCTTATCTGGCTCCGAGCACGCTAACTAAGTGACAGTTTTCTCCAGGCAGATAATTTACTCTTTCTTTTCATACTGAGTCCGCTTCCTGAGTCCCTGTTGACTGCACATGAGAAAACATACCCGTTAATAAGGGGACCGGGACCGATACGAGAAAATGTGACCAGGAAGTTCGTCACTGAGACATGATTGGCTGACAAATGATCGTTTGTGTGTGTTTCTTTTTTATTTTTTTTCGTTTTGTTTTGTTTTTGTGTTGTTTTTTTAACGCTGTGAGTGAATCATACTTTTGTCGTGATTAACAGCTCTAATGATAACGCAACGCTCAATACACGCGCCATCGAGGAATACCCACTCATTCAGTTATGATGCAAATTAAGCTGTCGTTCAGGGTACACTGACTCATTGACAGTAAAGATGTAATTGTTGATTCAATTTGACACAATACATTGTTTGGGAGTTTTTTTTAATTTTTATTCAGTACTACACTCTTAAAAAATCTCTATCTTTCTAACTATCATCATTACTTAGCAAGCTGGCTGAAGACATTGTTTTCATCATTAATTAATCAATTAACCGATCATTGAGTCTATAAAAAATAAATCCCAATGCCCATCCCAAGTTAATAGAGTGGTGTCTCAAAATTTTATATTTAGTTTGACCAATAATCAGAAAACCTAAAAAGCACTAGGTTTACGAATGAAACTTAAACCAGCAGGATATTAGCACACTTGAGATACTGTAACCAACATATTCACTAAATAAATCGCAGTGTTTTGCAATCCAGGTTGTTGCTGGTACTCTCAGCTATGAAATCTAATGAGTGAGAGTTGTATTGAGAAAGTACATTATCCCATATGACAATAAAACAGCATTCCAGAGATCTTTCACTCAATCAGAGTTTTGAACAAAACAAATATTACTGATAGAAGTGGGAGCAAATACTTTTGCGGGCTGTTCAAATAAAATATGGGAAACACAGGGATTGTCCGTACGTCAACAGCATCCGGCATGCTTTTCACCTACGCAGGGCTGTAAACCTGAGCTTCACTCAAACACTACTGATGCAGTATATCTTCAAATAACTGACTTACTGACAATTTGTCACCTACAAATTAATGATAATAAGAACTTCCAAAGAATTCCCTAAGCCTGATTCATATCAACCTTTGTAATGGGTCAGCCGTTCTTAAGCCTGGATAGAAGTCAGCGATTTCTTGTAATTTTTGTGTTCGATTTTAAGACCAGCGTGTGACCAGCAACATCACAATATATTTCTATAATTTCCCAAAACAACTTTTGATACTGTGATAATACAGTTTCTATATGCCAACTTAATGAAAATTTGGCATTTGGATAAACTTCCTCAGCTAACCTCTGCAGATATCTAATTACTTATCATGGCATCGTCATTTTCCATTGATGTCATGCAAAATATACATATATACCCACTCCTATTTTACATTGTGCTACTGTATTGATGTTGGACAATAAAGTCAGTATCTTTATACAGAAAACTACCTCCCTACGGTGAAGATCAGAGCACAGGACATACATTGTGATCATCATATGACACTTGAACAGCTTTTTGAACTATTTCCTTCACAGCTTTTATTTAAAGATGCAAACATGATCAATAAAAAAGTCATCAAATAATTCAGAACTTGTTAGTAATTAGTTATTTGTTATAACATTTGTGATACTTGAAGAGTAAATGTATATATTTTAGATTACACAACCAATTTGAGCATGAGAACAAAGCCCTCTTATCTTCTATCTGCGATGTGTATATGTGTATCGCTGTATGGTGCAATTTAAATCATCCCATCTTTACAATTATGAAGCTACAGATTCTATACTACAACCAGAGTTTCAACAGTATTTTAACAAACTCTATAAATGGCATCATTAAAACCAGGCCAGTAGGCAAACGTTTGTCAACTGGACCACACTGAAGAAGGAAATTAGATTTTAAGATTGCAGTAATGCATCCAAATTATGGCCTTATTATCTGCCAGAGTGACTGGTACAAAAAGACAGCAGCACAGCAAGCTATTGTTAATTTTCCACTTAAAACACATTGCAGCTGCAGAAAGCTCCTGGACTTAATTGTAGATTTCGTTGATGTCTTTCTTTTCTTTAATGATGAATTCACCAGACTAGTTCATTGTGAGTCTGCTCTCTTCAGTGGCTTTAAAGTGCTAATGGAGTCTTTCGAGGAAAATTGCACAATTACATATTCTACACCTGTCTGAAGAAATTTAGCATTATGAGGTACACAATGGTGAAATTATGTTTTTTAAATGTTGAATTACTGAAATATATCGATTATGTTCAGAGATGGATGCTGCTAGGGCTCTATAATATTCATAGCTGACACTATAAGGGAATTAAATAAATCCACAGACCAGTCCATGAAGTCAATTGATGAGCACAAGGTGTTCAAAGCTAGAAAAATAAACTATTCTTTGTCACTAATAACCAGTACCCATCTAAACCCTCCTCTGCACCAGATATGTATAATGTGCCACACTGATTCAAACACCTATTGTTTCAGATATTTTCATGCCATCCTCTCTGACATCACCAGTCGTGTCCCACTCAGTCAGAAGCTGCCTGGCATTGTTATTCGATCCAAGTTATCATCTGTGGCTCAATCCACAGTCAACATTTCCCACTCATTTTTTTGATGCTGTCTCTTTCCCTGCCTTTGTGCTATTGTTCCACTTGCTCTATCAAAAGCCTCCAAGCCTCATACTGGTGACACTGCCTCTCAGCCTGTCTCCTCTCGTATCCAAGTCCAACTGCTTGAAGCTAGAGCTTCCCCTGTTTGCCTTTAAAGTCATCCGTCAGTTTCACTTGTCATTGTCGGCTGCTTGAGTGCTCTGGCCCACAAAGAAGACCACTAGAAGTCAAACGCCACGGCAGCAGCTGCATCTGACAGCCTCCATTCCTATGGGGACCTAAACTGACAAAGCTAAGCTTCACTCTGATATTATGGCTGAGAGCAATGCTAAAGAGGCATCTGTTAATAAGCCGGCTGAGAAGAAAGCTGTGAGATGCTTTGGCTTCTACCACTACATCTGTGCTCATCTCTATTGAGAAAATAACCACAAACCAGTCATGTGTCTTTTTCATCATCTCCAAATGCAGAAAGTCTTCTGTTGTGGCCTGCAGTTCATGTTATAAAATTAACCTGTTGACTCATTCATGTTCTCCTTAGTCACACTGTAATGGAGGCTCTCACAAGGGAGTCGTTATTACCTATCCCTTCCTCTATGATCCTTTTTTTCCCCACTAGTCCTTCAGCAAAGTTTCCTTAAAAATCTTTTTGTGATTTTTCCCTCTTTGTATCGATATGGTTATCTTATTCTGTCTTTTGAATACAAAACATACATGTGTGTAGTGAGGGCACAATTAAAGCAACAGTGATACAATATAGTGAAATCAAATACTTTAGTTCTACATTAAATGCTGTCTTGTTGAAGCAATATGTGTATGTCATGTCAGTTTAGGCCTGAATGTAGGTGTGTGACTTGTTAAATGTGCACAAAGTGGTGATACTAATGTGGTAGCTCAATAACTGAACTGATTTTTTTATTTTTTTATTTTAGGGTGGTGTATTGGGATGTTAACATGTCATTCTAACAAGCATGCTGCCCTTAACCATCTAACCAAACAATCATCTACAGCTACCCCATCTTGGCAACCAACAAAGCGTACACTTCCGTCTAGCACCATCAGTCAACAACATGTTAAGCCAACATCCTGTCAGGCTATCTAGCATGCAGCCATCTAGCCATCAGCAGCCCATCTGCTCAATCCACCAAACAACCCAACCAAGCCTCTTCAGTTACCTCATCCTAGCAAGCAAACACCCCTTACCTTTCTGTCTATAACATCACAAGTTCACGTTATAAGTTCTGAATGCACACATGACTAAAAATCCACAGAGCAGCTTTAAGTTTAATTTTAGGTACTTGTCTTCAACGTTTTTTCAACTTTGCACTACTTTGCACTCCACAATATTTACTAAGAAGTATAATTACTTTACAAATGAAGATTTTACATGCAAAACACATGACTCATTGTATTGCTATTCTACTCAATACAAAATACATCAAATTAGTTGCCCCTCAACAAAGTACAACAGTAAAATTATACTTACATATAATGATCCAATAATATATAATAGTATAGCACACAGCGCCGTTTTTTAGCATTACTTTAAGTGCATTTTACAAATGATACTTACGTAGATCTCCGTGTACTTTTTTTCAAACAAAACGTCCAGTTCGACGTTCGTCTTTGTTGACAGATAAAACTACCGGCACAACATACATCTCGAACATCTTATGTCTATGATGCAAGACCCAGGTCAATGTGGAAAATGCCTCTATGTGAGGTTTCTGGAAAATCCTAATTTTCTGTGTTATTATACTATTTAACGCTAGCTCGTAGGTTGTATATTGTGCAGTAATAGTTTTATCTGTTAACAAACATATCTTATGTGGCTGATATGAATAATGACAAAGTTTATTTGAACCGTAACTATCCGACCGTGATCTGCAAACTACAGGTAGCCTACAGGTGGATCTAACAGGATGTAATTTCTGGGAGTTTATGTATATTCGTCGAAGGCTGCTGGAAACTGTTTGACTTGACTGCAGCTGTTTGTCACCGCCCCCTCTCGTCCACTTTCAAAGCGAGGCGCAGTTCATGTAGAAGAACCGGTAGTCTCCCCCGGTGTCGTTCTGTAGTAGGCGGGTGAAACGTTACGTCACGAGATAACAAGGAAATCACGCGATGTTTGGAGAGACACCAGTTTATCTGTTGCGAACAGAGTTAACTGTTTAGGTTTCAGTTATCGTTTTTGCCGGGCTCTACAGCTAGGTAGCACTATTATCTATACCGTGGTCAGACGGGGGAGTTTAATTGCTAAAACAGTGGAGATGTAAGTCTTGGGTTTACTATGTAGTCCTTAACGGTCGTAGCTAACTAGCTACAAGTATTGGTAGTGTGGTATACTGCGGGTCAACCAGCTAACATTAACGTAGCCAACTGAGCTAAGCACACGAGTTAGCCTCAGCGGTGCAGTCATACTTTCACGACTGTCAAGACTAAAAGGCACAGCACCTCGTTAAATCCACCGACAGTCCTTCAGCATACTGTAACTTGGCACCACCGTGACCTGTAAACCGATAAACTCCCAACTTGTTTTGTGTACGCGCATTTCACGAGGTCATTTATTGTTAGCTAGCAGGCTAAAGTCAACCAACACGGTAACGTTAATGTTAGCACTGAAAAAGCATGGTGTCATTATTAGCTCGGAAGATTTTCCTTTTGCTAATGCCAGTTTATCATGTATCATAAGCTACCCTCATTCAGACCTACATTTCTCATTTGTCGTTGTGGTTCACGTCCAAATAACCATAAAGCTTACTATTGATGCAGCAATACCCGACTCCCTCTCATTCTAATAAAATAATTGTTGTGTGTACTCTGTAATATGTTTGCATGTTCGCCATTTTGATTAAATACCTTATATAATTATCAAGTGTTTTCTTTCAGAGCAGTTATTGCTTTTAAGTAAGAAGGTGAAGGACACTTAAAATGCTCTCATGCTAATCTGGAGTGAGTGAATGAATGAAGCTTTTCTCAACACGATTTCCACGTGACCTCAAATGCACTGCACCCGTTATGAGCTAGAATAATCGTCCCTGACTGTAAAAAAAGTCTGCCCAACTAATATTAACAAGCAGGCCCTCATAGTTTTTGAATAATTACCATGTCATATTAGAATAAAACAGAAATGATGTTGGATTGTCTTGACTTATTCCCTCTTTCTGCTCTTTGGCATTAGGCAGCCTGCAGCAGCTAAGTGGTATGACAGACGGGACTCTGTCTTCATAGAGTTCTGCGTGGAGGACAGTAAAGATGTGCAAGTAAATTTCGACAAGTCCAAGTTTGATTTCAAGTAAGTTGTATTAATAGCACGTTAAATGGTAATAGTCATGATAATTGTCTTTTTCCTTAGTGCTAATTTGGCCCAATTTCCCGCAATCATCTTAAAGAAAACATGAGTCTTAAGATACTTTTTGGGAACAGAGCCCTGATATGTGGTATAGTGTATGAACAGAATGATGAAAACATGAATGTAAAAATACGTATTGGTTATCATTTACTGTTTGAAGTATAAACAATATTGTTACGTCTTTTCTTTTTACCAAACAGCTGTTACAGTGGAACAGATAATATCAAACACCAGAATACATTGGTCCTTTTCGGGGAGATTGACCCCAAAGTAAGTTTGTCACTTGTAGCCATAGTTGTACTTCTACCATGTCTTTTACTCCTTCAAAGCCTTCATCGAACTTTCTCTGTTCCGTGCAGGGATCCAAACACAGACGCACTGACAGGTCTGTGTTGTGTTGTTTACGAAAAGCAGAGGCTGGGAAATCATGGCCACGACTTACCAAAGACAAGACAAAGGTAACTTTCATTCTTTTAACTAAAAACAAAAAGCTTGTCAATCACAGATATCACTTGGCAGTTCAGGTACAGGCTTGTTGAAAACCATATACTGCCAATTTAATTGCCATCAATCTGAAAATAAATCTGAAGTAAGCTGTTAGCTCATTTATTTAACCTACATATTAATACAACTCGCACTTGACTGCCTAGTCCTGTTAAGTATGATTTAAAAACGTGAAAATTCTTTGCTCTAAAATTGGTGGTAATATAGCAGGCCACCACCTAGCCAAACAGCTAATTAAATATCAGCATTGAAAAAACAGCTGAAATAAATGTATTACATGTTTAATATTGCCTCACTTAAACTCTTGAATCTATCTTCTCTTAGTGCAACTGGCTGAGTGTGGACTTTAATAATTGGAAAGACTGGGAAGATGACTCAGATGAGGATTTGTCAAGTTTTGACAAATTCTCAGAGGTAACCAAATTAAACATTGCCTAAAATAAATGTGTCCACATATAGTGTAGTGCTGACATGTTGGTTGTCTTTCTGCATATTTCCAGATGATGAACAGCATGGGAGGGGATGATCTACCTGATTTAGATGGTGCAGATGAGGAGGTATGTTTTTTTATTTTGATAAAATACATATACTTTTTATGTGCATGTGTATCTGATATATCCTATATCAGAGGCATGTGTTTTGTGTGGATACATTGGTAAATCACAGTGAAGAATTGAATTTGTAATTATTGTTTTTGCATTTTATTTCTTTTTTTGCAGCATGATTCTGCAGACAGCGATGACGAATGTAAGTACTATTCTAAAAGAGCTGTCTTGTAATTTGTAAACAGTAGTCACTTGATCCCATGGGGTGAGAAGACGGTAGTGCCAAGTGCACGCAAACATGATTCATTTTAGGATCTGTGAAGTAATCTACAAAAGAAAATATGATATTCCCCTATGTAGGATGATGATGATGATGATATTATGTTAGAAAGGGCTAAATATATTTCTGTTCTTGAAGAGGAAGTCATTTTATTCAATCAAAAATGGCAATAATTAGGAGTTATGTAAAATATGGTTAACTTTAGACTTTAAAATCACAAACAGGTATGTTTAGGTATTTGTTTGGATATGGCTGCACTCCATCTAAAACGCCTGTGGTAGTAGTGTCATCCATGTTATTTCATTTCTTGGGAACTATCTTTAAATACTTTAATTTTCTTCTCTTGCATTCATTTTTATGTTATTACTAATAGACGAATGATCCGATTTAAATCTAATCACATTTTGTTTCTCTCCCAGAAATGGCTGACCTTGAGTAAATGGATGCCACCTCAGTAGTGAACAAAGTGAGTTATATACGTCAGTTGAAGAGAGAGACTAGACATGAGTTGGCAGCCATGTTGGAGAAGAAACCTCATCTCTCTACGCAGTTTCCTGAGTGAAAACCCCTCAAGGGAGTGACAGGGAGTGACTGTTGGATACAGACATGCACAGAGATCCTTAGCGATATACAGTGCTGTGCTGTGCTGATCTGTTCTGCATGGACAATTCTGTTCAAATGAAAATGTTATTGCTCATTGACTTATTATGACTGTAATGGGATGTGCTGATGTCTTACACCTTTTCTCTGGGGTTTTTTTTTTTTTTTTTTTGCAATGTTGATTATGTATTGAACATTGTGATTTCTAATGAAGAAAAACATTTCAAAAAATGCCTATTTTCCAAAAAAGTAGATTTTTTTAATGACCCTTTTAATGTTTGTATTGTAAATTGCACTTATTTTGTTTGTTAATTTAAAAAGCAGGAGTTCAGCTTGAAATGCATTTTCCAATGTATGCCAACATCTGCAAATATTTAACAATAATTTTGTTTTATAAACATTAAAATAAACACATATGCTTGTGCAATTTACAGTTTGTTTTGAGATTAAGGCAGTAGAGTGCTACAGTGTTAGCAATTAGTCATATCTTTGCAACAGTGAGTTTGTTTCTCTATGCCAGTGTACAAAACATTGCACATTGTAGCAGGTACAGAAATACATTTTCTTCCAGAGCTGAGGGCAGAAATCCTATGTAGTCTACCAAAAGTTTCCAAATTGTTTAAACTAAACAGTTTATACATGTTTGTTAATCAGATACACTAGAACTATGCTTTGGAGGCTTGTGTGTTTGATGCAACACGTTGAATACCTGCATTTGTCTTATGCTGTTGGAGTTTGGGTAAACATTTCTAATAAACTGTTTCAGACCATTGAATGCATGGCCTTAGTATTGAAGCATCACTTTTTCAAGTTACAAAAAAAGCTTAACTCAATGACTTTTAGAGATAGAAAAGAGCAAACTTTAATTACTTTATATACTGCTGGGTAGCTTGTAAATTTTCTCCCAAGCATCAACAAAGTCTTCTATACATCATTTATTTGTAGATTGTATTTTATATGATTAATCTGAATCTGCAAAGTAACTAAAGTTGTTAAAGTCTTCTAAAGTTCAGCTAAAGATTATACAAGGCTGCAACAGAAAGAGTTCAACAAATCAAGTGGTTATCTTCCAAAGTTAGTCTTTTTAAAATAAAACTCCTCATATAAGCTTTGGTTGAACATTAGAATGTATCTCACCTCAGAACGAGGACTGTGGATTTTGTCTCTTATCTCTTACATTGGAATTGTTTAAGAAGGAGTCTCCACAGCCAGTATAAAAAAGAGGAGCAATTGCAGCAACAATAGCCCTTTCAGTTTATATATGGGCATGTGAGTATTGTATTCATCTATCCTTTAACCAATTCATATGAAAATGTGAAATGTCACTTTGTAACCACTGTGTAGTGCTAATGTTTCAAAGCACTCTGCTCTCAGTTCTCTCTAACGTTACACAGGGCATTTCAGGGGCTTCCCATCTCCTCTTTACTTTTATACCGAGTGCAAAAGGGGAAATGGAACCCTGAAACTTATTTCCAGAGTCAAATTACTTGTGGGATTTTTCTAAACATTGTGACTGCAGACTTGCGACTCGCTTTCCTTTACAATCATAGAAATGGTTTTAGCAAACATGCCATCTCCTTGTTTTGTGATGCTCAGTGTATCTGGTCTAACTTATTACCAGTCAGTAATGGCCAAGAGGTTATCCGTGGGCATGAGAACCATAGATTGTCAATTGTCAAGCTTGATCTGTGGTTTTTGTCATGTGAAAGTACTATTTGAAGGAAGTGGAACATCTCTAAACATCCCCTGCAGAGGATTTGTTTTATCGGCACCTCTAAAGCCTATCATAATTATTACTGCATGTTTTGGTCTTTCATCTCATGCAACACATGTTTTCACCACTGTGTGGTGAGTGCAGGCCAGAGCTTCTACTCCAGGGTGTGAATGTTGAATGTTATTATGTATGTGTCAGCAGTCTGGACCCAGAGAACAGAAAAACACAATGCAAGCACCTTTTCAATAGCCTCCCCTGTAAAAAAAAAAACTGTGGGCTTAAACTCACAAAAGGTGGCTTACAACTGATGGAGGGACTCATGAGAAGGACATAATACTCATCACAATGGAGGTGCACCAACTGGCAAACTAATAAACTGTCAGAATCAGGACATAACAGGTTCAACACTATTTTTAGGTTTGCATTTTTTTTTCTCCAGCAACAACCACCGTCGTTCATCATATGATATTTCTCACCATGTTTTTCATGTTTTAAATGTGAGATGAGAAAACATCCCAACGTCAGGCTGCTGTGAGACTGATGTGAGAAATCACATTTAATATTTGTAAAACCCAGACTTCCAAAGTGGATAAAATGTATACTGTATTATTATAAACTGTATTATACTGTATTATAATTATATTTGTATATTTTTCTGATGCCGTTCCAACACAACTTTCAGTATGTGTGTATGAGCGCGTGGGCAAAAAAAAATATATGTAACTTGCCATGGAAAAGGGAACACAGATTTAACAGAAACGGCAAGACAAACAGATCATAGAAACCAGCAGAAAGTGTTACTGCCAGCGTTTTGTTTCCATGCATGAAAGGAGAAGAGCAGTGAGCTCAGCATAATCCTTTCAGAGGGCTGCGGCCGTCCCTCTGGCTGTCCTGGTCAGCATGATGCTCCAGTGCAGAAGCTCAATGCCAGGGCTGCTCTCCCCTCTTCCTCTCCAACCGTGGATTTTCCACCTCTTTATCCGACCTGAGCCTCCAAACCCGCCCAGCACACACACGCACAATGTAACACTGTGCCTAATCACTTCTGTTGCCACTAACCTAATTTGTACCAATACAGAGCACAAGTGGAAATATTGAGAAATTGCTCGTCCAGCTTTGATTAGAGTGAATGTGAACTGTTGACCGTACATAACGGAGGAAACAATGGAAACACCATCATGAAAAATGAGTGACAAGTGGACATAAAAATAATTTTATGCTTGTAAAAAATATTAAAACTATTGGAAATCAAGCAAAAATCCATCTGCACATCTACAAGTTCACAGGTTTTGCCCACCACATGCCCACTGCTTTTCTATTTTCAGGTTTGAAGGTCAGCTTTTCAGTCAGTCGTGTTATGAATGGGAGTTTCTGCCACTTTGTGTGTATTAATGCTTCAACCAGGCAGTTGCAGGTGGTACTCAGGTACTAAGTCTCCACCTCCTCCAGTACAATGAGACTGGAAAGCCTCCAAAGATGCTCCAAAGCATTTAATGTTATGTTTACTTATCTACTTGTCCACTCCACATAAGTTCAACCTAGTCATGCATTTCAAAAGTACCCCTTAAATTGACAAACTGTCACCAAAGTTAAGTAATTATCACGGTCAGTTGCATCCCACTGGTCCAGATTCAGAGTAATTTCTACAATAAGCAGACAGAGGGAGTTGAGGGCAAGAGATGGGTTAAATGATTTTGTTTTGATTTGTAGTATTGTGCGCTGGCCACTCCCTTGAGCTCGGCAGGGCTGCTGAGGCTCTGGGGTATTATAAAAAGGCCTCTGAGCTCCCCCTGCTCTGGTAAAGAGGCTGAATGTCTGCAGGACATGCTTAACGTTTGTCTATCCATGTTCTTCTACTAACAACCAGCAGGGTTGTCACATCGATGCACAGAGACTGGCCTATTGCTCCACTCAGGAGCTCTCTATGACAGCAATCAGAATTCAGAAGGCACAGCAGCAGATTGTTCACAGTTGCATGAGAGTTACATATTGAGCAGTTTACGTGTTGTTGTATTTAGCTTTAGAGAGGCAGTTTCTGTTTGAGGGCAAATTTTTGTCATTCGCTCTGTCATTATTGTGGAGAAACTGCATCTCCTTTTAGTTGATTAGTTCGTTTTTCTGTTGACTTTTCATCCCTCCATTGCCTAGAGGTTGCTTTTCGACCTTTTGCCACCATGTGGGAGTTCAGGTCCATGTCTTTCTGGCGGGCGGTGTTTGCCGAGTTCTATGGCACCATGTTCTTTGTATTCTTTGGGCTGGGGGCAGCCCTTCGCTGGACCACTGGGCCCCATAATGTTCTCCATGTTGCCTTTTGCTTTGGGCTGGCGGCTGCCACCCTCATCCAGTCCATCGGCCACATCAGTGGAGGACACATCAACCCAGCTGTTACCTTTGCCTACCTGATTGGCTCCCAGATGTCCCTGTTCCGTGCTTTTTTCTACATCATAGCCCAGTGCCTTGGAGCACTGGCTGGTGCTGCCGTGCTCTACGGGGTCACGCCCAACAACATGAGAGGAAACCTTGCACTCAACACGGTAAGCCACTAGAATACTACATCCATTATTACAAGGAAACAGACTGGCTCTGACTCCTGTATTACAAATGATACATTATGGTTTTCACATATACTGACTATAAATTACATAATATACAAATTAAATATTGTATGTACGCACAACATAATTGCCAGTTGTCTAGGAGAGCAATATAGATCTATAACCTGACAATTCTGACACATGATAATTCACAATCACAATGTGTATATATGTGTAAAAGAAGGCATCTGCATTATGCATATGCAAATGTATCCATATTTAACTAAATATATATATATTTTAAATATGTGTTTAGTTTATGCAGTCACATCATTGATTTCCTCACTCTTACCCCCCCTCCCGTCTTTCAGCTGCAGCCAGGAATCAGCCTGGGCATGGCCACCACCATGGAGGTCTTCCTTACTCTGCAGCTTGTCGTCTGCATCTTCGCTGTGACTGATGAGAGGCGCAATGGACGTCTGGGATCTGCTGCCCTGGCCATAGGCTTTTCCGTGCTCATGGGGCATCTTCTCGGGGTAAGAACCAACAAGTTTGAAACGGCTCACTGGGTTCAGTCAAACGAGACATTTACAGTCTTAACCCTGAACTCCTCTCTCTGTCTTTGACTTAGATGTACTACACTGGAGCAGGAATGAACCCAGCAAGATCCTTCGCCCCTGCTGTCCTGGTCAGAAATTTTGTCAACCACTGGGTAAGATGATCATATGTGTAGATTTTATGCTACAAACTCTTGCAAACTATAAAATGTGACATCTTCAAATCCACTAACTCATTCTGATCTTTGTCTTTTCTGTTAATGACAGGTCTACTGGGTGGGACCCATGATTGGTGGTGCCATGGGTGCTCTGCTGTATGACTTCATGCTGTTCCCCCGTATGCGCGGCCTCTCCGAGAGGCTCGCCACACTGAAGGGCACCCGGCCCCCAGAGGCCGAGGGTCAGCAGGAGACCAGGGGAGAGCCCATCGAGCTCAAGACACAGGCCCTATAAGCCTGGAGAAGAAGATTGGCTTTCTGACCCCCATCCCTCACCCCTTGCCCCTCACCCCTCAATCTGCACCCTCGGTTCCCAAACCATCCTCAACCCACTCAGCATTTCTGCACACATACCTCCTCCCCGCCTACAAACACGCTAACACAGATACCAAACACCTTTGTTATCCTTGTTCTGCATCCAGAACTGGAATTACAGTGAAAGGGCACCCACAGCCCTAACCATATGATTTCACCTCTACCCATCCTTCCTCCTCCTCCTCATCCTCCTCCTCCCCCTTGGACTGCAGGACAAAGATGGAGGGTTAGAAGAAGACTTGCCACTGAAGGAAGCACCCTGTGCCCTGTGGTGTGGGGAGTCAGTTACTCCTGGCTGACCAGGTGGCTACAACTGCTCAGGACAGGGGCCCCTCTCTCTATCTTTCTCTCCCTTTCTCTCTCTTTCTGTTTTTTTCTCCCTACTTTGTAGTCTGCTAGGAGTGAAGCTACAGTAGAGCAGTGGACTTCTGCATGCTTTTCCATTTTGATCCAGTGTGATCTCGCCCTTCGTTTTGTTTTGTTTAATGAACTTTGGGTAAATTACATGTACGTATTGTACTTTACCAGTATTTATTTGGCTTTCATTCTCTCCACCCCCCCCCACCCCCACCCCCACCCCCAGTAGTATGTGTGTGTGTGTGTGTGTGAGACAGAGAGTGAGTGTGCATGCATGTCCTTGTGCATGTGTGTGCTTGTTTTAATTGATACATTTTATTTTTCACTTTTCATTGCCACAATCCTTTGTAACATTTTGTTTTCCATACAAGCATATTTTAGGGAAAGATGCGGCCTTTTCCACACCCTCACTGATACTGCAATAGTGATGCCCTTTTTATATCCAATGAAGATAATTTATGCCTTTGAGTCAAGTCTTAAAGACAAATTCCTTCAGTTTAGAGTTTGTGTCTCATCTAGTGAAGCACACACACATTCATATTTATATTAAAATAAACACAAAACTTTCTGGTCTGTCCTGAGCTCGGTCTTCCATGAAGTTACAATTACAAACACTTGAAATGGTATAATTGCCACTAAATCTGTTACCCATTGCTTTATAAGTGGGGAATCTGCTGGTTTGTACCACCTTTAGATAACTCATACAGTATTTGTGTTGGGTTATATTTTTAATTACTTTCTGACATGAGCTTTGCTTTTAGAGCAGCTCTTATTACAGATTCATGTACAGGTGTGTGATAGTTGGTTTGCTTTTACTTTTGCGTGTCTGCCATGGAAAAACAAAGAAAGCAAACCTGACAAGCTGTCATGAGGAACAAGCGTTTTTCTAGTTGAATTGTGTTGTTTGACACGACTGAAGGGTCTTTGTTACATCAACTCGAGGTTAGAAATGAAAGAGTGCATGAGGTGTGGTGGCTTGTTGCTGGTGTTGGCAAACACCTGGTGCCTTCTCTTTTCTACGCTGAGCTGGGTGGCTCTTTGGGATTGAGATAGTTTTATTTGACAAGCCCCTCTCTGATATTTGAGAGAAGAGAGAAGGTCACCGTGAGGCGACTGAAATCTTTAGTGTGTTTGTACAGGGTGATAAATGTACACCTTTATTTTCATACAATCTACACAAGAGAGAATGAACTTTGAAGTTGAAGCTCTACATTGGCCTGGTGTCCCCTCTCTCTTCCATCCCCCATTCATTCACCCTACCTCCTCCCTTTGTTTACGAGGCAGCCATCTTGTTCTGCTCTAATGAGGGGACATCTAAAGCTGCTGGGATGGAGGGAAGGGGACGTGGGCACTGAGAAAAGTTAGCATTTTGACAAATTTCACCAGAGCAGTTATTGAACCAGACATGTAAGCTGATTCTCTCTCTGCTTCCTCTACATAATCTTTTTTTTTCAGTGTGATTTCCCTGGCAGTGGTTGAGTAGAATTTACATTTTAGTGACATGTTGAAATTAGAATTTGTGTTCTAATGGAAAAGCTTTGTGATGTACAGTGTAAAGTTTTCTTTTTTTTAAAAACATTTCATGATTGTTGAAACTGGATGGATAGGAAATATAATATGCTAGTTATGCAATGTCTTCTCTTTGGCTGATGGATTATGGAAGTGATGCCAATTATGTTATACACCAATATGCTTTCATTCAATGGACAGCCTTTTTGGTAACTTCCCAATCACAATGCCATTGATTTATTATTTTTATATGTCAAAAAAATCTGAAAATTCGTATGTTTCCAATCCTTTTTTGTCTGTTTTCTTTTAGACTGACAGTAGAGAAATATGGGATTTAAATACATAGTTTCAAACAGGACAAAACTACATGTGCATGTAGCAAAAAAAAACAAACGAAGCTAATCTCAAATGTATGCAACAATTTTAATACATGACATATTCCACCTCTGAGAACTAAACCCTGTAACCATTTACATACACATTTGCCAATCAGATGAGGTTATTTCTGTGATACCAGAGCAGAGACAGCTGCAATTTATCTGTCTGCAACTGCTTGTCAGACATATTCCTAAATGAGCAGTGTTTCAAAATTAGCCACAAACAGCTGTGATATTAGTCAAAGTTGACTTAAATGAGATAACTAATTTCTTGCAAATAAATTCACAGAAATATTTTTCATATTTTGAGAAAAACTGAGATTTTATTTGTCACAGTTGACAGATTATGTCCATTGTAGTAGTAGCCTTGGAGTGGTGTGTCTAAATGTCAATCGACAAGATATAAAAGGTTATCAAACATACATGCAAGATGGTACATCCAACGCCACCATTTTATTATCACACGCACAACACTGACAGTGATGATAGGTAGTGAAAAGCTTCTCATAAAATCTGAAGTTGATATATGAGGAAGATTGATTTGGATGCGAATAAAAGCTGCTAAAATATGAACACACTTTGATTTAGAGCTCCCCTGAAGCAATGATACTGCATCCCCATCAGAATAATATTGTTCTTTATGTAATGTTTCCTATTAACTGCACAGCTAATTCTTTTACTTTTCTATTAAATGGCACATCTTTTGTGGGACTCCAAACAGCATTATAGTTATTTAGTTATTTAAAAAAAGCATCTAATTTGAGAATGTAAAACTAAAAAAATAAGAAGAATGGTTTGTAAATATACTGTTGTTATTTACATTCACAATTATTATTATCTTTATCACTCCAAAGACTGAAGATAGATACAGATCCCATCACTGTCAAAAATGAACTGCTTTTGTTTGTGCATTAGGGCATCTTAACAGAGAAAAAAAAATCATAACCATGTAACAAAAAAGATTAACCAACAAAAGCTTTAAACACATAACAGAAAATACAAACAACTGTTTAAACAACAGTTTAGAGAGACCACCATTGTTACCATCTCTGCTATCTGCTGCATTGTAAGTGTCCATAATTGTGGTATAGTTTCACAGTCAATAGTGATAAAAAACCTAATGTTCCATTTATGTTTCAGGCTCACAAACATTGATTGACCCATGGATGAGTAATTAAGTATTTACCATGCATACTGTGCATTACTGCGAGAATAACATAGTATAACATACTATAGTTAAGACTTGGCCAGGCTTTGCTATCACAAGGGAGGGTTATATACAATAGGGAAATAGTATTCAAATATGCTTGCCTCATCATGACTAAAAAACATGCAACAAGCAGGAAACCATAAACTCTAAAATATTCTCCTACAGCTGAGTGACGATATTAACATTACGTTTCCACGCGCATCTCACTGTCTGCTTTCATGCCTGTTTGGTTGTTGCTGGAAACGCACTGTAATCTTTACAGTAAACCACTTCTTTTCCAAAACACATGGAGTGTAGTATAAGCAGATAAGCAAATAAATCGACATCAAAAAAACCTAACACCATTTGAGAGAGGTTGCACAACTAGGATGGCCAACGGATAGCGATGAGAGTATTTTTTTTTTGTTCCGGTTTGTTCTTAGTTTAACTTTGTCCTTAAAATGAATTCCTGCTTTCTAGTAGCACCAGCTCAACACGTTGAGTCCCAGATAAATCAAATTTGCCAAATTTCCAAACAATTAATGAATTTCTTCATGTGAAGGTCAGAGAGATGATTTTGGCTCTGGTCTCCATCCATCGCGTGTGCTTTGCACTCCAAAAATGGGAAATCTTCCTAAGGATCCAGAGTCTGGAGAAGTGTGTCTATATCTAGTTCCATGTTGGTACCTGTCGGACTAGAAGACAGAAGCATACACTGTGTAAAACTATTTCTGGAAAAAAATCAAACAACAAGGAAATGCATTTCATGCACAGACATAAAGACTAAAACTTACATCTGCTCAGTGAAGACAGGAGGGGTTGGACTAAACTCCACAGGAGTAGGTGTAGTTTCCATTATGTCTTGAGTGATGGACTCTTGCGGGCTGAATGGCTGCTGGAATGGAAACCTGAAAAAAACAACAGGAATCATAGACTCATTAAAAATGTAGTGCGAGATACAGTACTTCTGTCAGTAACCTCATAGAAGGACTGAAAATTGGCATGAGAAATGGACACATCAAAGGCCCAATTGGTTGTGTCTCGTCAGGTTTGTTAAGTTGAAATCATTTGGTCTTGTCATTTCCTGTTTTATTTTGTATTCATGTCGTTTCAGGTCCCTTAACTTCCTGTCCTCATGTGTTTCCCACCAGTCTGATTGTTTGCACCTGTCCACCATTACCTTGTGTGTACATATTGTATCCGTGAGATTTTTATTGTTAAGTTGTTCCACTACTCCTAGTGAAAGTGATCTCGAGTTTGCCTTTTCCTTACTTACTTACTACTTTACTAGTTTTTTTGTTACGTGAGCCTACACCTGAGTCCTGCTTTAGTCCTGTGATCCAGTCCTTGACATCATTTTTTACTTATGATCTTGTAATGTCAAGAAATCACTGTGAAATAATTTCAAAGTGTCTGAAGTATCAACATAAATATACATCACACTGAGATTTCCTCAGACATTGCTGTTTTCAGGCAACAGCAGTTCAGAGTACTCCATTACATTTGACTTGCTTGCAAGGTAAGCACATGATATGACGAATGACCAAAGTCCAAGCCAATAAAATGAAAACTTTTAAAACTTTATTGGCTTGGTAGCCAACTATTGCAAAATAACCTTTACAGACTTTTGCTATAAAAAACAAACAAACACGGAAATAATTTAACCAAAGACTTTAATTCCTAAACAACTTTGCAGGTCCATCATTGAAAACTAAGTGTCTACTGCTATGCAGACAAGCACTGTTCAAACCAGAACTGTATTTTTAATTTTGGTCAAGATTTAAAAGTTTTAAGATACCAAATATTTCATGCTGTAGGTGCAAAAAAATATAAACTTGACTGTAATAGTTCACTTAATACATAACTTTAGTGAGACACTAACAAATACACAATGTTGTGAAACATATCAGACAAGTATATTATATATCTTTGAAGCTGCTTCAGGAGAATTTGAGAGTATTGGAGCATTTGGAGTTATTAAGTATAACATCTTTTACTTTTAATAACATAAATGTCATTGGTATATTTGACTGCTTTTATTGCAAAGGTAGTACTTTAGCATTTCTACGTTTATACAGGCAAAGTGCCTGCTACATTTCTCACATGTTTTGTCTCAGCTTTACACATTTTTCATCATTTAATTAACTATCTCAATGGTTCCTGTTTGCATGATGGACATGACAATCCAACATAAATATACACATAAACATAGTGTCAATGTTGCTAGGGGTAGGGGATTGGTCGTTGGCTGGTAAAGGACAGCACCAGGGAATATGAATGACAGGAAGTGAGTTGGTGATATGGAAAGTTATACTTACACAGGGAGAGGTGCCATACGTGGATTTGGGGGTGCGGCTGAGCTAGCTTCCCTGTGTACACACACACACACACAAACACAACATGTTCACGGTGGCTTTACTTTAAGTGCATCAAATAGCATGGTTTATTTGTAATAGTAAAAATTCCTTACATGCCGACTTTAGTATGAAGAGACACAGGGATATAGCCCCCGATGGGTGACGCTTGAGGCTCTGTTTCAAATGATAGAGAAAAAAGAACTTCATCTGTGAGTTGTCTGTTCTCACTTGAACGTCAGAACATTCAGTTCAGTTCAGTTTAATTTATATAGCACTATATCATAACAAAGTTATCTCAGGGCACTTTTTTGTATAGAGTAGGTCAAGACCAACTCTTATATAGAACATAAAGGTGACTCTGTGCATGGAGACGACTACCTGTGTAGAATTTTTTGAAAACTTCATGTTTAGGAAATTCAGGATACAGGTGTGTTATGTGGCTGATGTCCCGGATGCGGTCACCAAGGTTACGGATCTCAAGATCTCTCTTGGTGAAGGGCTGGATGTTCTGGATTTTCTGTCCCCCATCTAGGCAGAGGGGGGGAAAGTTTGATGCGTCAGTGCGTTTGTGTATATCATGATTATCTGGTCATTTAAAAAAAGAATGCTCAACAACACAGGTACAATGCACAACACCGTATACAACAGGAACCTTAACAATACCCCCCAAAACATTCGGAACTACTTTTGGTTCCCTCGCAACAAATTTTGCGCACCATTATAAACTAACCTGTCACAAAATCATAACAACCAAAGCACAGCCAAGACTTCAGCCAGATTAGCTGCAATAGCCAAAGCTATATTATCCAAGGGCTATAGTCATAATCACAGCTTCAGCCTGTCTTGATCAGCTTGGAAGCTCGGTTAACTTGCTCCACGAGTTATCTATCTAGCTGCAAAAATACAGACTTACAGCTGAGCAGCCAGAGTTGAGGGTGCGCCAACTTTCGCTGTGGTCACAACCAGCGGCAGTCTACCACATAATTCATAATACTATATCATAATACAGCTCAGCCTGTCTATGTGGATCAGAGATAATGCAAAATGTATTGCGAGAGGATGCAAAATTATTTCAGAAAATAAAATTCCACCGTGACCTCTCAGGTGCTTCATAGCTGTGAGTCCAAATTTATCGCAAGGGTATAAATTTAATAGTCTATTTGTTTTCATGTAGGAGGACCAGTGGGGGAGGGTGTTAAAGCATTAAATGGGAATTATAAAAATGAAGTCCTGACATTTTTTCACATAAAAAAAACAAATATAAAAGATGACCATCACCACGTCAACACTGAATTTACGGGGTGCACCTTAGCATCATCATAGCACAAACAGTAGACAGAGGAATTTGGGGTGAATAATATGTAACTAAACACAGTCAAACTCAAAACTGGGGCCACATCAACACTTACTGTCAGTGGCAGACACATATGCAATGGTGATGCCTCCGATCTCAGAGTCACTAAAGCGAAGCAAGAACGTCCCGTTGGGCCTGTCTTTGAGAATCAGGTGTAGATGCTGCTTCCCAATGAAACCAAATATCAGCCTAGTGGAGCAAAACATTGCAAACCATTGTCAGACTGTAGCAGGTTGCCAATATTTACTATTGAAATAGCAGGTGAGTCTCCTCACCCTTCGCTCCAGTAGGTCTTCAGGTGCTTCTTGGTCAGTTCCATCACTCCCTCAAACCACTGCCAGAAAGTGAATGTTCGACCCGGGAGAACATCCTGTAAGATTGACCGGCACTGTGATGTTTGAGTATATATGTCTTTGTGTGTCTGTGCAAGAGGACATACACCTGTTTTTACCTTATTAAACTGGCTCCAGGAAACCAGCATGTTGCTGAAGTCGTCTGAAAAGTCAGGCTTGTCGAATATCTTCTGGGCCAAGAAATGCTGGTTGTATTGGTCCAGATTGTGCTGCGTCTGGACCTCAGAAGTGAATTTACAGTTGAGAGTGCTGTACATCATCCTCCAGGGAACGCGCTCTGGCACCACAAACGGCACTCTGTCCTGATGACAATGACAATGACAAAGAGGCTGACATGGCCAGAACACTGATATGCATTTACAATTATGTCAAGTGTAAAGTGAAAGACACTAAAACTAAGATTCTCTTCTAAGTACAAATACACTAGCATCACAAATGTTTATTGCAGACATTGTTCATTTTGTGTGGAGAGACTGATAACATTACGACTGCATTCCATTCAGGTGAGCTACTTCCAGGGTCCTCAGGCGTGTTGGCTCAGGAGCCATGCTAGTTGTTTCCCCCTGTTTCCAGTCTTTATGCTAAGCTAAGCTAACCAGCCCACACCCACACCATTGTTACTCACTCAGTGGTTATAAGGGGAACGGAAGCAATCGTTAAATAAGGGAAGCTCGAGGCATCCTTGTAGCTGAATGGTTAAGGCGCATAACACAAAACATGCTTAAAAAAAGGAGATGTTACCTTTTTGGGACTCTCCTGAAAAAAATCTAGAAAATATTCCAGAATTTTGCTTACACAATGATCAAATTCAATAGTATCTGTAAACATGTCACATTTTAAGGAAGCTTGGCGAAAGTTCAATAAGGAAGATCATGTCCCTCACATTCTGCCTTTATTCCTCTATGGATGAACATCTGCTATTTCCTCACTTCCGCTTTCACATGCTGTCAAAATCCTTGCATTTACAATTCCGACATCACCGCATTTGACGTATCTTTCCGTCAGTCCCTGGATGTTGTTCTTTAAATCTCATTGTAATTCTGTCAATCTGTCTTTCAGACCACCTCCGCATCACCGCATCAACCATCTGCTGGCTTTACTTCACCACCACCAGCATCTAGGCTCCCAGGAGATCCTGTCCCATCTCCTATGCTTATATGGGCACGTGCTTTATGCCTATGCTTCACGTTGATGGGAGTCTAACTGCCAAATTCTTTCTCTGTTGCTTACCTCAATATATATTGTTATACATTTCCAATTGATCTCTCCTTATTGAAACATCTATGTTAATCTTTCTCCACAGTTTGTTCTCTGGCATACTGTCAGACCTGTGTTTTCATTTTGGTTTTTGTTCGAAAGCCTAAGAACAAATGTCTGCTCCACACCACAAATGATTGCATCTTTAATATACCGTGTTTCATATTGCATTTCATACGCCACACCCCCACACCAGCATGTTGTAGTAACCTCTCTTCCTGCCATAAGGGAACGTACCCCTATGACAGGAAGAGAAATTACCATCATGATGAGTATAGCATATTGCACAATAGTATAGTATATTGCACAATACTATAGTGGAATGGTATTTCTAGTTTGAATGTATTGTATTTAATAATGTACAAAGATCATCTGTTCTTAGATTTAATGCTCTTTTGATTGTGCCATTGGCAGCGATGTACTTGCTTATAGCACTTGTGATTCATCACCAGCTCTTACAAGTCTGATGAGACATCTTGTTGTTTTCCATCATGGTTCTATGCACTTGATGT
>JAVQJD010061647.1:0-34513 GCA_036023655.1 Nannoperca australis | reverse complement strand
AGAGATTTAAGTCTGCTCCATTTCATATGACAAAACTTTCCATCAGCCCTCAAGGGAGAGGAAATCTTTATATATATGCATACATATATACACACTGACAGACAAACCCGGGGGGGGGGTCAATATATGGCACAAACGCAGCAGATCTTATCACAGCGCTCCGTCTCATAATGTGGATCAAACACGGTCCTGACGTGACTTGACAGTCTGGCCCCGTCTGAACTGTTATTACACTTTGTAAACAGATGGTTCCACTTAAACCTGTCGCTGTAGGTACGTTTGGACAGAGCCGGGGTGGGGGGTGGATTTGCTTCTTATACACATATATGTCTGAAAGCTTCATGCAGAGAAAAAAAGGGCTAAATTAACAGTCTTGGTTGTTCGATCGGCCAGTTGGCCATTCCCTAAACTCCTCCCCCGGCCAGAGATTGTCCAATCATGGCTTAGCAACAGTATCTAGGCACAGTATGCCCGTTGAGTGTTGGGGGTCACAGCCACTAAAGTTAAAGTTACAGCCATAGCAACAACCACGGCACCAGAATAGGGATAGTGATAGCCAGCGACTTCACTGACTAATTTACCTGCATTTACCTGGAGGTTTGTTGTACACTTACGTCCACATGCATATATTTAGTTGCACAATGTGAAGGACCACAATTTTCCCCCTCTTTTATTCTAGCACGTTTCTTTTCAACTGGTACGTCTGTCGAGCGTTATTTTACCATCTGGAGGAACATTTTTGTCAAATCATTGACATTCGGTTCTTTGGGCATCGACTCGCGCTGCAGGATTTCTGACATTCTGTCAAGTTGTGAAGTATTTTTGTGCCATTGTATCTGTCAGTGATTCAAACAAATGTCTTTAATTTCCTTCTGTAAATATTGCGCTGGTCTCTATGGTCTCTTTTGAATGTGCTCAAGCATGTTTCTAGAACGTGAGGGCTTGCACTTATAGCTGTTTTCACAGTTCCACTCTTCGAGTCAGCAAATAAAAATGTTCTTTTTGCGGGGGGGTGAGAAATCGCTAACAGAAAATGCTTTGCGGTGATGAAAAGTCATCATTCCTTAAACACAGACTGTTGCTCATATCTTTGCAGCTCCAGGTCACATGAACACCTGTGTGCTCCGCCTCGGGTTCCCAGAGGACACGTCAGGTAGGAATGTCGCACCCACAACTCCCTCCCTCTCTCCTTTCCATCAGTTCTGTCTGGTAAGTTGCCACTCTGCACCTCTGCTTTCACACCACTCTGAGAAACTCCTCTGTCGTCTGTGGTTCTGGAGTGCTGCGAGAGCAACGGCGGCACAGTGGGATAAAAGCTCTTGCTTTTTTACGAGTTAAATCATCTGGTCAAACCGACGTTACGCCCTTTGTCGCATGTTCTGGTTTCTTTTAGCTCTTTTGTTTTCCTCCAAAATTGGGCTGTCATACTAAAACTGACATCGTGTGAAATAATTGGCATAAAGATCATATAGTTTACTTTTTGGTTTAAGAAATTCTCCAGTTTTAAACTGAAAGTGCGGCTCCCAGTGACTCTCACACCCCTTCAAAATATAACTGTAAGCACTCGCTCTCAGCCCATAAACTCACACTCAGTAGGAGTGGGTGATATGAATACATTTGTCACTGTATGAGTAATTTTTTAATAGTTTTTTATCTATATAATCAAACATTTTCTGGAAAATCAAGTGATAAACTGTTCATGGACAAAATAACCAGGCAGGTTATTGGCTAACCCTGGAAATTAAATACCTGACAAATCAAGATCAAAATCTTTAAAAATCATATAAAAATCAAGGATTTCCTACTCGTTATACAATTGCCTTTACAACCAGATATATTAAAAGGAACAGCTGCCACTGTATGAACACACATTTTAATAGGTCTGGTTGACAAATGTACATCATGAAACAGTATCTCCTGTATGGTCATATTGATAAACTCTACAAGGTAGTTGAGTTTGTTTTTCTGGCCCCTAGTGGTCAAATTGTCGTACTGCGGCTTTTAGTGTATAACAATTATAAAGTAATTATTAAATCCAATAACCATCAGTAGGAAAACATATGAGAGTAACTTAATACAGAGATTAAAAGCAGTGAATCGCTGCCCTCTCTGATTAATACGTTTAAGTCAGTTGCACCGCCGACCACACTGCGTATCGCTGCTCTGGGTGTGGCTGGATGCGGTCAGAAACGTGCTCAGCTGCATCTGTAACCACACCCAACAGTGACAGCACAGTGTACGGTCTACATCACTGCGACATGGTGAGAAGTGAAAGTACTGGCTGGAAGTTAAACTGCTCTTTGGATGATCCGAGTGCTGTCCGACTGGTCATTTCTGTGGACCCCTTTGAGGACTCAGTACCCACATTAGCATGTTGGACGTGCACGTCCTGATCGACTATCATTATCAAATGTAACCCATCGCAATAACTACAACCCAAAGCTTCAGTTATCTTTGTCAACACCAAACTAAACACGATATACACATTTATACATTTAATTATCTTTAATAGGCTCAATTAATACTTAAATACTTTAATTAATACAAAAATACTTGGAATTTATTTGATCAAAAACTGCAGTTTGGCCCTTTAACATGGCACATGCACTTACTGCCACACAAGGATGAGAGCACGAGGGAGGCTACATCTGTATAATATTTATATATACGTAAACCATGGAAAATGTTATCACTACGCTCCATCACATCTAGGACCCATTGAACAAAATCCCAATCTTCAATTGTCTCGCTTCTTAAGCTGCCCAGCAGGTGAGCAGATTCAAACCAGCAACCTCCTTACACAGTCCTGACCCGATTCTGTACCCTTTAAAACTACCTCGTCCACTCATGTAGCGACGGATGACTTTCCTTTAAAGCCTTCGTGTGCTCTGCCGACACCCGAGGATAATGGTAACATAACAAACATGGCTGCAGGGTGATGTCATGTCTGAGGAGGACCAACGGGAAGACCGTTGGCCGAGTACATGTGCTTCTGGTGTTCCTCCAACGCTCCAAAGTCCAAATTTCACAGAAGGAACTAATATATTCTTCTATTTTTATTCTTTCTATTGATCCCACATGTTCCCAATATTCTCCTTATGTTTCATTTTAAGTAACCACAAAGGCAGATAAAAAGATCTCTCCACTGTTTGACTTCACTTCTACAGTATATTCTGTATCTGCTTGTTGTATCAGGGGCTAAATCACACTCTTGAGATATTGTTTTTTTGGCTGCACGTGTACATGAAATGAATGACTTTAGAGGTCCTGTGTAACATGTCATACATATATTTCCCTGTAGGTAAGGTGAAGAACGTTGAGACTACAATGGAAATAGATGCCTTTAAATACTGCATCCTTGTTGTTCTGCTGTGATTTGTATAACCCCATACTTTATAAATGTGTTAGTACCTCATTAACAGAGTTTCTATTAACTCTACTAGTTTGATGACGACAGCAGCTGTAGTTTTAGTTCAGGATTTGTATGATCTGATGACCAACCTGATCCTTGTCCCCAGCGAAGCAGCAGCTTTTCATGGTGCAGGAGTTGAAGTAGCCCTGGTTGTCGAACTGGAAGCTGGGCAGGCGGGAGTGCAGCTCGTAGAGGACGGGCGGCAGGCGGCGACGCAGTGCCAGCAGCTGCGTGCCGGTGCTGTTGAAGCGAACACTCATGGCGCTCTGCAGGGACATGCTGCCTCCGTAACGCAGCAATGAGCTAAGAGAAAGAAAGAAACTAGGTGAGACTCCAATCCACGTAATAACGATATAACAAGGATGATGAACAGAATGATTCTAATGAGTCGGCTTTATTATTTATTTGATGTTTGGATACTGTTCATATTTTGAAAGTTGTGTATGTTGAGACTTTGTTACTGCGCATGTACAGTTAATAAGATAACTCACATTTCTAGTGGAACCCAAACATAAAGTAGTTGAGAAGAAAGTCTAGCTAAGAGTGGGACAAAAACTTTTTATGACAGCATCACGTGGCAAAAAAGAACAGAGAACAAAAAGCTTAATATTTCCAAATGGCATCACTTGGCATTGCTGTATGTGAAATTTTGAATATTATGGGGTATATTAATAACCCTGTACATGTAGATGATTGTATCTCCACTAATTACTAAATATCTGCACATAAATGACAACATTCTGCCAACCGGACTAGTTTTCTAAGGAGTTTGGATTTCACCTTTATAATAAATTAATAACTTCAACATCACAGTCAATTGTGGTCAAACTTAAGTTCTGAAGTTGTGGTTGCACATTACTCTTCTTTGTTTTTTCCTCTTTGATAGAAAAAACACACACTGGTCAGGTTGGAAAACATGAATAAGACGTAATGAGGTTACAATAAAAAAAAAAGTTTTTGAAATGTAAATCCTTGTAAAGCACTTTTCACAAAACTAAATAAATGTAATCATATAAACACTATAATGTAAATGACATATAACACCATTAGAAGACACAATGTAATATGTACATGTATGCAGATTATCAGAACATTAACGAGACTTTCCAATACTGAATTATGACAAAATAAAACACTTAAACTAAAATAAACTTTACCTGGAGGTTATATTTACACGTAATAGTAAATTGAGGGAATTTCTAAGAAGTGACTGTAAACAGTGACGGGAGGAAGACAAATGACTCAGTGCTTACTTTTATTGGAAGTGCCGTCATTAGTGTATTAATAACTGAAACCTAACCCGAGTTTTGTGTAAACACACGCTCAGCGCAATTCAGTGTTTCCACAGTCATGTTTTAGCGGCACAAACATTTGGTTTTTGCAGCAGGACGGTTCTGCAGTTGGCAGAGGACCAGTGATGATGAAGTTCAACCGTGAGACAACAGCGCCGCCTAGTGGACACGAGCAGGACAAACGTGCAGCACAAGAGCTGATGAGGATGTGTGACTGTAAACACATTCTGCGGATACAAACAACTCAGACTCCTTTGAAATGTCTGTTAAAATAAACAGATTAATGGATCAAATAAAAATCATGATCACACGTGGCATCTTAGTAAAAATGCACCTCAAATCTCACACAATAATAATAAAAATAATAATAATACATGTTTTGCCACTTTCCAAACCTTTATAGAGAGGATATATTGTCAGCAGCATACATTTACTTAACCTCACAGTTACATTGTCTAATCTATTTTACACCTGTTTTATTAACTCTAATGATTCTTATTTTTTCCTTTAGTTTTAGTACCTTCACAGTGGTTTATTTGCATGCTTCTAATCACTTAAATGGTGCAATAAAAGCATAAAAGCTCATTTCAAAAGGAAACAATAGAGTTTTATTTTATCTTGAAAACTAGGTTGAGAGATAGAAACTTTAAAGGCTGGGGAAAATGTCCAACCTGCGTGGCTTGCGGATGTCCCATAGTCCAACTCCCTCCTTGGAGTTGGCTGTGGCGATCAGCCTGGGCTCCACGGGGTTAAACATCACGCTGTGGAAGGCTGAGGGGTAGCTGGCCAGGCAGAACGGCTCTACAGGAAGAGATGAGGTGTTAATTAAATTACAGTGACATGATTATTAACACTTCTGTGATGGTTCTGTAGCTCCAGGGATGTCAGTATCGGCCCAGATAATGTTTCCGGCTGACTTTGCGGATTCCCCAGAGTTTTCATCCACCGTGACGTTGTCATTTGGTGTTTTGAGTGAAATATCTTGGAAACTACCAAATAAATTGTCTTGAAATTTAACACAGACATTCATGTCCCCCCACAGGATGAATTGCATTTCTTTTAGCACCATCCTCGTATGCAAGGCTCTACAGTGCCCCCTTTTGCCCCTAAAAGTAGAAGTGTGCAAACCATAAAACCCTCAAAAGTTATAAATGTTGTTTATGTATTTCTTAAACTGCTGTATTGTCCCACTGGAAATACTATTAGATTAGTGGTAGACTATTAGGTCTATATACTATTTTATGAAATTATAATGAATATTCCAACATTATATAATTCATTTATTAATACTAACACGATACTATTTTATGAAATTATACTTTTTAAAGTATAATACAGATGTAGATTTAGCCAGTGCCATTTTGCCAGTATGTGCTCCTTCTAGCCAGCCTCCTCCTTGTTTACATAAAGTGTGGTGTGGTGTGTTGTGGGTGGTGCTGGTGTGTTGTGTATCTGCCCCTGGTTCAAAAACTACAAGTGATGAAACACTAGATTGTGTTGAAAATCAAACATTTCTCAAGAAGTATATTTGAAATTGCGCATATTCCTAACCTTGAACGTAAAGGTTAAAATTAAGCATTTTCCAGACTTTCAAGACTTTGTACAAACCCTGCTTATGGCTACAGTGGAATTAATAATTAAACAACACTTTTATTTAGAGAGATAGCTCGACTAACAAAGGAACTCAAAACTTTCATGTAACTTTCCTCCTTTCAAACTGGGGCTTCGGTGCCGTAACAGACCGACATATTAAATAAATAAATAAACCTGCTGGCAGACGTGGAATACTGATTACTGCTAAATGTATTATTAGGCCAACTTGGTCACATGGAAGGCTTCTAAAATAGAAGGATGTGGACGCCATGCAAGATGATCCTCCACATTTTTAAAGTTATCAACAAGTCTTACTAAGTCTCATCATGCTGTACTCTACACTCCTTTCAGTCTCCTTAAAATACACTGTGTGACAGTCTATGAAGAGCTTTTTAATTACCGCCATAAAGAGACAACATAAGAGAAGTGTATTGTTATCACAGACCTTTGTAGAGGTTTGCTTTCATGTAATAAAGCTAACTTCAGACACTGATCCACAGAGTTTTTACCAGATCGTCCAACTTATTCATTTATCTTGCAGTGCCGTTTCTATTTCTCTATTTCTCTTCTTAATCCATTGAAAGCCTCACACAACAGCAGAATATACTAGGCGTTGGTGAGTTATCGGACTTCATGCGTAAACTTAAAACCTGGCATCAGCAGGCATTACTACGTTAAGCTATTATTATTATCACCAACCAATGAGCTTTGCGGGAACATACATGGCCGCCTCCCCTCACCTGTACTTGGCGGCTCACGGGTGTCCCAGATAAGAACGCGTCCGTCATCAGACGAGCTGGCAAACACGTTGTCGTTGACCGGGCTGACAGACAGGCTGTACACGGCGTCGATGTGCAAGAACACGTTCAGAGTTTCCCTTCTGTTGGAACAACAAGTATCCAATTTTAATTATTTGTTAGTGTGTAAACACAAGTACATTAGCAAATACTTTAATCAACGGGCAGCCAAATGCTTTTTTAGAAAGGCTGTGAGTATCAAAATGTTTTGATGTTGTTTTACCCACCTCTCCACATCATGAAGAATCACCTGTTCATCATTTCCTGAAAAGAAAAACAGACAAAGTGTGCGTCTGGATCACATAATGAAGGAATGCAGGATAAATTCACGCCTCTAATCTTCTACCCCAGCGTTGAGATGCAAAACTAGCTTTGCCTTCAGGTGGGTTTTAAATGACGTGGTTAGTTAATTATCCATTAACTAACAACCAAATCTTTATACAGCATCGGCAATTTTATCCTCAGTTCTCCACATGCCTCCAGAACATTGTAATTCAGCAACTCTTTTGATCTTTCCATCCATAATTTATTATTTACACCACTAATGTGCAATGGAGTAACTATAACATTTCTGCAACCACTTAAATGCACATAAAATATATTTTTAACATTTCACCACCCTGGACTTTCTGGTCCTACATGCACAATTTATTCCGACACATGCGGTGTCTTTAACGTTAATTAACTTTGCAGAATCCCAGAGTGCATAAAAGTTAATCAGATCTACCTTTTACCTACACGCCCCAGAGTGACCCAGGGAGACACGCCACAAAAACACTCGCACAGGTCAAGGACTAGGAAGCGGAATAAACCTTGTTGTTGTGAAAGAGGAGTTTTCAGATGTAGTTTCTCTCGCTCTTACCGCCAGAGAAGACCTTTTTGTTGGTACTGTCAAAGGCCAGGCAGAAGATGTTGGACAGGTGCTCGCCCTTCAGTTTCACAGGCTTCGCCCGAGCGTGGATGGCTTGCTCCATGTGCCACAGGAGCACCCGGCGGTCATCTCCGCCTGTACACATCAGTGTAAAGTGAACATGTAGGACTACTGGTTATAGAAAACAAGACATTTGAAGTCCTCACCTTAGACTGTGGGAAACTGTGCTGGACATTTTTCACATAATTTATAGAAATGTAACAGAATAAATAATAATTATAGTTGCAGCCCAACACAGTAATGTCTGTGAATAAGCTCTTTTGCAGAGGACATTTAATACAAGAGCAAAGATAAAACACCACTGTGCATATGGAGCAAGTTCTACGTCAGGTCATTTCTATACTACCAGAGTTAATATTCATAGTCAATTGGTCATCAGTTATTGAGATGCATCTATATAGTTTCCTGGTCAGGTGGAGTCAAGCTCATGTACTGGACTTGATTAACTGCAGCTCTGTTGTGCAAAGTAAACATCCTCAGCAGACCAAAAATGGCAAGCCTCAGGCTGTTACACTAGGCCAGATGATGGGTTTTAATCCTCTCAGGACGCAAATAGCTTTGTGATTTCAGGAGGTAGCCGTGATTAGACCCATCAGAGAGAAAGAAAATGTGCACTTCAGCGGCCATAGTGACGAGCTTATGGACTGACATATGGGACTGGTGCACTGGCTGCTCTCTGAGCGGTTTGGTGTGACGCTAGCTAGCTAGCTAGCTAGCTAGAAAGGCTAGCTTAGCCACGGCTAGCCCAGGAGGGCTTCAGCTGACTGCCTGGGTAGTTAGCGTTAGCATGCTAGCACATTACAGCAGCCCCAGCAAGGGGGAAAGAGGGATTTTTGTCAACTTACCGGACACGAGCCACTCTCCGCCGTTGTTGGAGAACTCAATGGCGTTGACACAGCCGAAATGCCCGAGCATGTCCTTCTTGAAGAGGCTGGTGCACCCTGCCATCCTGCGCCTCTGGAATTCCTCCTTCATGAGCGGCTGCCCCGTCAGTTCTCTGCGGGACAGAAAGCCCACCGAGGAGCGCATACCGCAGCCCTTCAGCTCCTTCAGCTCCTTCATTTTTAACCACGCAAAAAAAACACGGGCCGCTCTGCTTTTGTTTTCACCGCCGCACCCTCGACATGTGTTCGTGTTCCTCGGTGGATGTGGCACACGGCTGTTCCTGCTCCGTGCGGTCTACATTATGGTGGATACCCCGCTGTCTGCCCGCTGATGTCGACGTTGTTTTGCACCTCCTGTCTTCTCGGCAGTCCCGGCAGCAGCTTCCTGCTCCGGTGGAGGATCTCTCTCTCTCCCCCTGGCTGTCACTCAGCAGCACCAGCCAGCACTACACTTACTTTTGTTTACAACCACGAGCTGTAACTTCACGTTTTTACTGAACCACTGTGGAGTAAAGTAAAGAAAATGAACCACCATCTACACGATACATAAACTGGCAGTGGTGGAAAGTACAAAAACACAGTTTTAAGGTACTTGTATTTCTATTTCGTGTTTATTTTCAGGGGGAAATATTGTACTCAACTACTTATTTTACAAATTCAGATTAATACAAAATGTTATTAACAAATAAAATGTTATATTAATGTAGATTAAGCTACTCAGCAGTAAAGGCTCAAATTAGCCCCACATTTATCAGCTGCAACATTACAGTGATAGATACATTAATGTATCTATAATAATAAACCACTAATATAATTTACATTATTCTGAAATGGGCCATTGTGCATAATGAGTGCTTTTACTTTTGGTAAAGTAATAAAGTATATTTTGGTACTTAAGTAACTTTTTTTAAAATACTGCAGTATTGCTACTTTTACTTTTATAAATGATCAGAATAACATTCTTTACATGAAAACATTGGGTTTTAATTAGTGGTTCATGCTCATGTTACGATTGGTGGTTAAAACTAACTTTATTATCAACCTGCTGCAACATTAAAATGCTGCTTGCATATTAATCAATCAATAATAATCCAATAGTATAATATATAAAATAACCAAACACTCTGAAAGGGTAAATTCTGCATTATGAGTATTTTTACTGTTGATACTTAAAGTAGATTTTGCTGATAGTACTTCTGTATAAATCCTTTACATTTACCACCACAACACTGATGTTGTGCCACTCCTGGAGTAGGAAACAGAGTTTAATAACTCACACTTGAAAATAGCAGTACCTTTTAGTGTGTATAGTAGTTTTATTACTCCAAGTTTTGGGATTACAGTGGTAGTCTTTAGGGAGCTTTCAGTTTCAACAAGCCTTTCTCTGAGATAACATGAAAAAAACAAAACATATATAACATCTTCTATATAACAAATGTATGCTCAACATGAATGGGCTGCAGTGTTTGAGAGCCAGCTGTCTGAACAGTGTGGCGTTCCCTTTCCTCCAATGAACAAGCTTGACTGCGTGTGTTTATTTTAGCAAAATCAATGCACTGTATTGAGATATTTTGTTGTCGTTGGATCAGAATCAGCACCATGTTAGCCGGGAACAAATTATTTATGTTGATATGTCAAACTTAAGCAATTTAGGCACTTCTCAAGAAATTGGCAAAGGTTATGACGAAACTGCTACTGAAAGAAATTTTTATAAGCAAAATCCTTTTTAGTTTTATGCTTAACAGTCAACAAAAGATTGAGCAAATTCTACTGACAGAACATTGTTTGACTTGTTAGTGTCACATACATGTTGTAAGCTAACCTTACAGGATATTTAACTAAAATCTAAATAGTCCGACGAGGCCTCACACTGAGTTTAGGGTGACATTACACAGCAATGAGCAGATGATACAGATGCTTGGTTTGCTTTGCATATAAACTATGCCAGGTCACCAATGCTTGTGCTCATGTTCAGCTCAGATAGAACGGCAGATACAGTGTCTGTCTATGTGCCTCTGTAAAACCACAGTCAGTCATACCTGCAGGTTCCCGGGTAGATTTAACACACTAATCTATAATGGACAAACATTTAAAAGTGCTTTACATTAAGGTACCTTCAATACATTCACTTCTACGTTATGAAGTCTTCTATAATACCACACAGGTAACGAGTGAGCTGCAGTTAATGAGTATTCCTTTGGCAAAAGTAACATTTGCTTTTAGCAAAAGATATGGAGTGTGTCAGAGGAGTGTGGGTCTTGAGGAGGAAGAGTTCTTTCTGGGATAAACACTGTAGTGAAAAACAGTTTAATACAGAGGAACCATTATGTAAAATTTGTTTCATTTTACAAACCAAACCTAAAGGAACAGTTAGACATTTTGGGAAATAAAATTTGCCTTCTTGCTGAGAGCTAGCTTAGAGAGTTAGCTTAGCTTAGCACAAAGACAGGAAACAGTTAGGTTCAGTTTTTGTACGGATTAAACAAAGGAGATATAACATTAGTTAATGTTTGCGCTTTAGAGATGCTGGAAGGCAGATTTTGTTACTTTTAATCAGAGCCAGGCTAGCTGTTTGCAAGCAGTCGGCTAGCTTAGCTTAGTATAAAGACTCGAATCAGCTAGCATAGCTCTGTCCGCGGGCAAGAAAACAAACTTTATTTATTTTAATCCGTACAATAACTGGAGTGTAAAACATGTTTTTTTCAGGGGGGTTAAGTGCCAGACTATTTCCTGTAAACCCTCCCATAAAACCACAACTTCTTGTTTTTACACTTCTGTTTTTGTGCAGATGACTAGAGGTGCTGCAGATTTTGTCACCTTTGGAGGCCAGGCTAGCTGTTTCCCCCTGTTTCCAGTCTGTATGCTAAGCTAAGCTAATCTACTGGCACTAGCTACATATCTACCATATAGACATCTGGTCGATCTTCTCTACTCAGCAAGAAAGCAAATAAACATAATTCCCAAAATGTCAATGTATTCCGTTAACTCTGTACTTCCATCTATAAAGTAGTTTAGTTTAGTTTAGTTTTGTGCTATTCATTTTCTAAAAAGCAGGTGTTTTTGACTTTTTTTTTCAAATTTCCAATGTCTCACTTTGGAGCAAAACTCTTCAAACCTCAAGTCAATTTACCAGGAGGAGAAAGTAAAGAAGAAAAGGGGTTACGTAGAGTAAAATTCGCAACTAAGAGCAGAGTGTCATCTTCTAACAGTGTCAGGTTATTCAGAATCGCATTCACACAGTATTCAGTCTATTGCACATGAGACTTCTTCATTGAGTGCAAAGAGCACAAGGTCAGGGGTTTTTACTTTCTTCTTCTTTGGGGTTAAAACAATGATTCGAATCCAAAATGTCTTCATCAGGGTTAGAAAATGATATATATATCATTATATATATATATATAGCCAAGTACTTAAAACCAAATAAAGAAATTGATGGCAGAGGGTGAGAAACTTGGGTACATGTTAAAGGTTAGAAGTAATATCAAATTATTATTTAATTAGTGTTTTTTCTTTCTCAAAAATCTATAAAGCATCAGCAGTATTTTTCTTTTAAAAAGCTGAGTAAAGAAATATTCCCTTGGCAGCTTTACATAAATAGAAAATTTAAAAAAACACGCAAAAGATTAAATAATCGGACAAATGGAACAAGTGAAAGCAGGCGCTTAAATTAATACAGAAGAATAGAAGAAGTGTGAGGGGGCAAAGAAGGGAGGAGGGGGTTAAAAGCTGTCGGCACAAGGGAAAAGGAAGGGGGGGGGCGTTCTCAGTCTCTTAGGTGTTGCTAGTAAGGGCCTTTTGAGTGTCCAAAGATCCCAATTGGGAAGTGTTTGACGTGTGAGGACCACTGTGCTGCCAGCTGGAAAAACTTGACGTCGTTCCACTCGACGCCATCAATCAATACTGCAGAGGAGGAAAATAAACATTACTATATAGTTACACTTTCATTACTGGACTTAATGATACTGTTATTCTCAACAACCCTGTGTCCCAGCCACATATTAAATACAAATTCTAAATGTGTTTTGGAGGTGGCCTGATTAAAGTGCTGATTGCTTTTTTAAAGAGGTGCTGCACAGTTAGTGTTAGTTACACTTTAACTGATTAATCATTTAGTCTCTAAAGCCCAAGGTGACATCTTACAATTGCTGTCCAAAACCCAAAAAATATATATTTTTTATATTTAGTTAACAAAGATATTAAACTAAGAAAATCTCACATTTAAGAAGCTAAAACCTGATTCTTTTTTTTGATACATGACTTAAATGGTACACAGTATATTCAATGCTATTATTAAATAGCATGAATCAAGCAGTGGGTTCCAATTAAACTAAGTTTTAGCATTTGGTTAAAATCTGTTTTTACGCTGTGAAAATCAACTATTACTGACATCTTTAAATTGTCAGGTTGGAATAAATCAAGAAAGCTGCAGATAAAACTGAACAGAAAAACATCTGAGATGCCTCTGAGAAGGAGGGAGGACATGTGAGGGCAGGGGGTCTGTGTAGAAAAGCACCTCTCAGCATGGTCTGCTGGTGCTTGGCAGTGCAGATGAGACGGCTGATGCCCTCGATCACTTGACTCTTCGACTCCACCTCCTTGTCTTTGCTCTTTTTTGGCAGGAACATGACTGGCAGAAGGGAAACACAGAGAGGCAAGCTGTGAGTAAATAAGGGATTCACAATCGTTCTGGTCTCTGAGGATTAAATGACATTTGGCCTTTTGGTGCAACGTTTGAGATCAGACTGTAAAAGATTTGATCAGATCACACCCAGTCCTGTGAAAACCTTATAATGTAATTTATCCACACTTTTCTCCCTGATCTCTATTAATTATGGTTTAGATGATGATGATGTTCAGACTATGGACACTTTTAAAGGGGTTTAAAATGAAATAGGTGTCATTTTGAGGTGAACTACCCCCCCCCGATTGTGGTCAGAAAATAACACATACAGTGCCAGTGGTGGAGAACGTAAAAGTACTCAATGCAGAAAACATGCATGGATCAGTCCACCTGAACACCACAGGGGTGCAGCTTACCTTTCTTATTCTTCTCCTTGGTCACCACAGTCATGGACATGGTGGGCTGGGGGCTCGGCTCTGCGCCCCCCAGTGGCAGCCGGCTGACCTGCAGCGAGCGGAAATTGCACTTCAGAGTGTTTTTGGAGGAGGAGTCACGCTTCTCCATGTCTTTCTTCCTTTCTGTTGGAGCCACCCAGTAGTCCACCTGGAGTCCCATCAGTTCTGCCGGACCTACAGAACTACAGAAAACAGCCAGTGAGGAGGATATTGTGAAAATACCTTTCTTTTTAAACAGAATAACTCATAAGAGTTCAAGTAGCTAAATCTGCTACCACCAGCATATCTTAGCATAAAGTCTGGAAACAGGGAAGTAGCTGTAGGTTTTTATTTACCTTTGGACAGAGCCAGGCTACCAATTTCCCCCTTTTTCCAGTCTTTATGCTAAGCTAAGCTAACCAGCTGCTGGTTATAGCTTCATATTTACATTACAGATAAAAGACCAGATCTAAACTTCATTACTTTTCATCCCTGAACGATAATAACGTCAGTATATTTATTCATATACACCTGCTTAGTAAAATATAAAAGACAAAAAAACATTTTTAGATTCTTTTTAGATTTTAGAAGCTCTTCACCAGGCATCGCAATATACCTGTAAGCACAGAAGCTGGTGGTGACAGAGGGAGAGGAGGGTGGGGTGGGCGACGCCTCTTTGAGAGCGGGTGATACTTGTGGAGGGGTGGAGGAGAGCAGCGAGGAGCTCAGAGGTGCTGCATCATCAGAGTCTCCTGAGGGAGGAAACAGTCCTTCATATATTTCCACATTTTTAAAGAACATACCCTGCAGTGGCGCAATGAGCTAGAGTATGCAAAAACAATTATTTTACTTTATCTTATTTAAATGTCAAACATTCAAATACAAACTTGCCTGACGTTGCAGATGTTTGCTCCACCAGGCCAACTTTCACCATCTGCAGAATTCAAAAGGAGAAAGGAGCTACGTCAGCCTCACACATGAGCTAAAACATCAGTCGGAGGAGGACAAAATCAGTACAAAGTGAATATTTGGGGCAAATCGGGCATTAAAGAGACTACTTACCCCAATGAAAGGAATGAATTTCTGACATGAGTCCTCATCAGGGCTGTGGAGAGGCAGCAGAGGCCAGAAGAGAGTCCAGGTAAAAAGGAGGACAGAAACAAATCAATATGTCATAAAACAAAAGACAAGAAACGAGGATTATGTACAGATGAAAAATCCAAGTGAATCTAAATGGACTTCTATCTACAAGCTTTTGCAAAACTTGGCTGTGAGATTACAATTTAAAGAAATGCCATCTACAGTTAGTAACGTCGAGATCTAGCAATCAGTAACTTGTAAATGTTCACTTTTGATTTCCAACGTTCACATCTGGAAATACTGTAGTCGTGCATTGCATAGAGAGTATGCAAAGTTACCACAACCCAAGCAGAATGAACGGAGCATGCTGCACTTGCTGCTGGGCTTTAAACCTCCACTAAGAACACATTTTTTTCCCAACCGCAGGCCCCTTTACTGCAGCTGGAGAAGCACAGAGACAAACATGCAAACTATTGGCTGATTCGAGGCTTCCAATAAAGCCACCCAGTTATTGAAGAGACAGACTGGATCTGGCAAACCAAAGTCAGAAGGGCATTCAGGGGGCAGCAAGTCCATCAGGGGAACAACTAAACTGCAGAGTCATAAAGAAGTGGATGAGAAGGAAGAGCACCAACCTACATCCAAAACTTCTCCGGCTCCATGCACTACCTTTGAGCAGCAGTGGCATGACTACACTTCCATGAACTATTTTTCTTGGCAATGACCAGAAAAATAGCCTGAATGGTTCTAGTTCTACGTTCTCTACATGTAAAGACGTTTGACGATGTGAAAGGTTGTTGCTCTTGCCTTGAAGAAACCTGCCATCGCCCCCCCAGGGAAGAAACAGAGAGACTACAGAGGAGGGGAGAGAAAGAGAGAAGACAGTCTACAGTAGGTCACAGTTTGCACATCAAGGCCACTTTTTGTTTTCCCAACACAACACAGTCTCTGCTGTAATCAGCTTCAGAGCAGCCAGGGAGCAAAAGCCAGATGTCTGCCTGGTATGTGAGTGAAGTTATGTTCATGTGGCCTTGCAGGGATGGATTGTGACTGCTGTTTGATGTGTTTGATCCATATATTGGCTAAAATGTGTAATATATCGGTTAAAAGATGCACATGCATGTCAATCTACGTAGATGGACGCAGAACTAAGGACACAACACATGCACTTTTCAGATAAACGTCAAATCTAGTTCTGCATCTCTGTCAAAACCAGTTTCTTGATCAGAATAACTGGAATTAGTATCTTTTTAATGTTTATAGTGTTGTACATTACAGCACAGATGATTATGATACCATTATATTGTGCATTTATGTATGTTGATAGAAAGGCCTTATTATAAGAGTGACAGGCCCCTCAGCTGCGAAAGGAGCTTTAATGCTAACTGCATGCTAACAAACTGCTGATTGTTTTTAATTAATTAATCATTTATATCTTTTTTAATAGATATATAATAGATATTATTTACTTTGTAAATTTTGCATAAACTTTAGCCAAGTCAAAGAATGACACTTTAAGTTCCTAATAATTTCCCAAAATTTTCCTTGAAAGAGTTATGTAATTTAATAGTAATTACAGGGAAAATAAGCTCAGTTTGAATCGAAGAACTGAATTGTATATTTTATATATATATTAACATAATTTTAAAACAGAGCAGTAGCACTGAGGACACCACAGTCGATCATGACACATTTGATGGTGACATTTGACCAATAGCGTAACTTAAATGTTGATCCTGGTGGTTGAGCGTCACGATTAAATTACAAAAAATGTGTTAATCGCACCACGACTCTGACATTTCAACAGCGTGCAGGTTTTCTACTTCTAACTGGACAAATAACAGACAGACATGGATGGCCAGAAGCACGTGGAGATCATGGAGGAGGGAAGAAACAGAAGAAAGAGGATCTAGAGGAGGGAAGAGAGAGCTGATTGTTTTTGGTCTCTTGCCACTTTATCAGCACATTTTACCCTTCAGTCAGTCCTCTGATATCTTATCAATGAGGATTATTTGGAGTAGAAACTGAAGACAGAATGATCTTGCTTTTTGAGGAAATTCTTTCGGTAATGCCAGGAATAATATTCTTCACAACAAGAGCACACAGATGTTGGATTGAGACTAGAAACTCATCATTTATGCTGCAAAAATGTGTGCACCAAACGTTTGCATGAAGCACTAAAAAGGAATAGTTAGTTGGACATTGCTGGGACATATGCTTATTTGCTTTCTTCCCAAGAGTTAGATGAGAAGATCCGATTCCACTGTCAAGTCTGCACAGTTAATATGAAGCTACATCCAGGAGGCGAGTCACTTAGCTTAGCATAAAGACTGTAAACAGGGGGAAACAGCTAGCCTTGTACAGTTGTTTGTTCTGCACTCTCTGCTTTGGGATATTTTGCTGGATGCTGGCACTTGACCCCATGCTAGGGCCTCTTCTCAATAGCCCTCCCCCCACCCCCCTTGTTGAGTTGCAGCTTTGGCAATTAAAACTGCACCAGATCATTTTCCAATAGGGCAGCTAAAAGAATTCACAAAGACATACATTTTACTATGCAGAAACCATGTAACATGACATTAGTTGGGCTGTCCAAATATGAGTCCACATTTCTTTCAGTTATTTTCTTGCAAACAGTTTGTATCTTTCCATAAAATTCCAATATGTCACTTTCTTTGGATATGCCGGTAACCACAATTTAATTTAGACAAAAAGGACAAAACCAGAGTGTCTTGGTAGGGTTAAGACACTCTTCTTTACAGCACATGTTGTCTCTCGACAGATAAAAACGTTAACATAAATAAAACTTGGCCTTGTGCAGCTTTAATTAGTTCAAGAAATCTCATACTGTGTCTGTGTGCTCCTGTTCGTTATAACTCTAAGCTATGGCCGGGATTGCAGAGTTCGATCTTATCTGAGAAGTTTATGGCTCAAGCTGTTAATAGAAAAAAAAAAAGTTTTTAGCAGCTGTTAAAGTGGCAAGCTCCAGCAAAGGCTGAGGAGGGTCAACACACAGAAAGCGCATGAACCACCAAGCTACGTGAGAAACAAACTCAATTGACCACAATACCTTACTGCAAAATCAAAATGAAAGCTCTTTTTCCTTCAAAGAAAGAAAAGAAAAAATACAACAAAAAGATAAAAACATGTTATTCTCACACACACTCACACAGTGATGGAAAGACAGTGATGTTTAGAAGATAGACTCCCCCCGTCAGACACCGCCGCTCCCACACAAACTCCACAACATTAATGAAACTTTGACCTCAGTTTATTTTTCAAAAGGGGTTTGAAAACAGAATGTAACAGAATTTCAATGTTAATTTAATTTAGATTAATAATTATAACTTCCTAGCCGACTATTTTGCCACCAACAGCTGGTTTCAACATTCTGTTGCTAGTAGCGCAGTTAACTGACGTCCGCCATTTTGTCACATCTGTGACCAAGCAAATAGGCTATTGACTAACATCTTTTTACCTACTGAGCTTTTTTTGGTTGCCCTTGCTGTTTTTTGATTGTTAATTTTGGAATTAGTAGAGTATAGGCTTTTTCTTAATCTGTTTTGCGCTAACCAAGATAGCCATCACACTATGCTAGCTGTTTCAAGCTAATGTGTTGCTAATACAACATTCTAAGTAACTACAGATTACCGCTGGGCTAACTGTCATGTTTTACTCTTTCTTGCTATGTGTATGTGAACAAGATTAATAACTGGGTTGTACTTGTGTGAAAGCAATATTTTAAAAATTTGGTATTTGATTTCTGGCAGCGAAAGGATTGATATCATTTATTAAACAGGAAGCTACAGCCAGCAGCCTCAACTTAGCTTAGCAGAAAGACTGGAAACAGAGGGAAACAGCTAGCCTGTCTCTGTCCAAAGGTGACAAAATCTGCCTACCAGTACCTCTAAAGTTCACTAATTTACACGTTCCATTTCAGGGACAAACCCATATAAAAACCAAAGGGAAGAATTTGTATTTGTATTTTAAGTAGGGTTATGTGTACCTTCTACTTTCTTGGCTGAAACCAGGTCCTGGCATGATTTACTAATCTTACAGCTATATGCAGATATTTCTATATTTTGTCTCAAATTTTTTTGCCTGAATTTGTAACTAATGTAATGCAAACTAATCTATCACATGTCAATCTTATACAGAACTGTTCAATCCCCTTTTGAAAAAGTGCTGAACGCTCTGCATTAGAAGCATTTGTTAGACGAAACCCTCAGACTTGACTAATTTCAGACTTGTTCAGGGGTCTCTCACAGAAACACATGTAAAGTCCCACTTCTGCACAGCTCAGTGTGAATGTTTCTCAGGTCTGTTTATTAAATGAGGGTCAGATCCTGAAACATACCTCTTCTGTTTGTAGGTGAGCATGGCCTCTGCAATGGGAAGCTGGTGAGCTCCGTTAGCTCCCACCATGTACTGAGTTACCCTCGACACCACGTCTGGGTTCTCCTGGGCTGCACAGGAAAGAGTGATTCATTAATTATCTACTACTGACTGTACACCTGAATAAATGGCCAGAAACATTAATTAAAATGTTCATATTCATTTTTCAATTTCAATTCTTAAGTCTGTAACTTAGAAACAACAATGAGCAGTTCTGATTGTAGATGTTCTCTAAAAACTACTGTAAACAAACAAACAAAAAAGGTATTTAGTAAAAAATAAGAGCCCACCAATAACAGGAGCCTCTGGCTTGTGAAACAGGTCCCTCCAAGCAGCGTCCTGGAACAAACTGTTGTATCGATAGTCAATAGTGCCGAGATATTTGGAGACCGGATGTGCACCTAAACCGATCAAAGCAAAACAGTGAAAATCAGACAACAAACAGCACACATAACACTAGACAGGCTGCCAGAAGTCTCTAACCCATGTCAATATGAATAACAAAAAACATGAGTAACATTAGGCTGTTACTAACCTAGGGGGATGATAAGAAACCTAAGGTAGCCGAGCCAGTCAGGGGTCTTATGGGAAAGGTGATCCACAAAAAGCCTCAGAACAGCACTGAGGTAGTGCTGCGCTCCGGCCACTGCGATCTTTATGGGGATAGGCGTCTGGGAGTTACAGTTGCAACTAGGAAAGAAAATAAACAGACAGCTTAAAGTTTCACAATTGATGCTGTTACATTTAGTGCAAGGAAAAACGACTTTCACACAGTAAGCAAAAGACAGACAACCAAAGTCAGGATGCGAGATGCCGACTTACAATCTCTGTATGCGGGAGACGATGGTGTTGAATGCAGCTTGGATGTCGGCCGTGGTGCAGGTGCAGACCACTGGGAGATGGTGGTTTTGCAGCATATCTGAAAGATACTGAAAGGGGAGGAAAAGGAGAAACAGATGAGATGAAAAACTAAAACTGAATAGTTTAATTATGAAAAGCATTTCTCTGCCATAAACATATGTTAAGTCATTTATTACCTATCCTTTAACAATCTTTATACTTATTGCTTTCTAAACAATTATTTCCAAGAGTCTGTGTAACGTTTGAAACATCTATCCACAGCTCTCCCAAACATTGTGAAAGGCAAGTACCAAGAAAAGAAAAAGCAGAGTAGGATCCATTTGAAGCAGTCGTGCAGGTATTCCTTACCTGGCCCTGCCAGTCTGACGTGTTGATGAGAATGATGCTGTCAGGGAGGTGGCTATCAGACACTAGGATGTGGTTTAGCTGGTCATACACTGTCTTTCTTGGGATCTAGGCAGGTAGAACGAGACACTTTTGGTTAAAATAAAGACATATTTTTCTCATAACACTGTCTTCCAGATCCAAAACTTTAAAGTGACAAAGTGTCTTGTTTTGTTAGGAATTAAGATCAATCTTCAAGACATCGTGCTTGGTGGAGAGGGTACACCAGTGACAGTGACAGTTAATTGGTATTTTATGTTGATACAACGTTCAGCAGACTATTTTAGGATTGTCCTGCAGTTCTCTTCTCCTACCTGTAGGTGGCAGCGTGTGTCCAGGGACCGCTCGTTGTCCAGGCTGTTGGCCCTCTCGTTCTGCGGCCTGCTGGGCTGGCGCTCCTTCAGCGAAGTGCTCCTACCTCGCCTCCCTGCCAACTTCGGTTCCTGCCTGAAAACGAAAACAGCAGAGGAAGAGAGATGGAGGATTTGAGAGGCAGTAATGTAATGGTCAACTGATATTACTTAAAAACAGATTCATTATTTCTCTCTGTTAAAAGTCGTGTCGTGTTGTTGTTTTTTGTAAATTTCCATCATAAAGATTTATGTCAGCTTTAAAAAACAATCTCAATGCTTTAAAGAGGGGGGTTATTCTTGTTGATGTATTTCTACCTGTTGGATGAGATTATTAGAGACTCTGTCTTGGTCATTTTGCCACTTGGTGGCAGCCTCTCTAAAAATGTGTCCATGTTGTCCATCTCCAGCTCTGTGGTCGGAGTCACCGCCTCCGGCTGCTCCTGAGGGAAAACAGGAGCGAGAAAAACAACAGCAACGGGCTTTATGAGTCAAGAGCTGACAGGCGTGTTCATGCATTACCTTTTCCAGGCAGCCTAAATGTCTCCACTGCTTGGGGATTTTTCATACGTAGAGCCTAACTTAACAACCTCTAAAAGCTAATTTTCCATGTTTTCCTTCAAAATATTGACTTGCAATAATTTGACTGATGCTGGTTGTTGATCTCAAGCAGCTTTAAGAGTTGATACTCACAAAGGAGACGTTATCGGACACATTGTCATCTGGAAATTTGGCCCCTCCACACTTGGTTTTATCTGGGTCAATCTGAAATGAGATGGTGAGAAGAAGAATAAACATTACCTGGTTTCGATGGAGTCCCATGAGCTTTAATTTCACAGAAAGCAAAGCACTGTTTCGTTCAACATCAACATGGATTCCTGGTTTAACAGAAGCCCTACAGTTTCATAAACAAACAAGCGATCACATTATAACTGGTTTGAAGCTGCGGACTGATGGGAAAATCTGAGTGGGGGAAGTGAAATTCTACTCTTCTGTACTTCAGGGAATGATACCCTTAAGCAGGACAATTAACGCCTTTCTGCTCCGGTGGATTGCTCATCGGCTATCAGTGCAGTTCAGTGGTTGCACTGGTCGGTCTCCAGCTGTTTCACTGTGGTATTAGTAACCCAGTTTGTTTCACTGAATGTAGAAGAAGCAGGGGTCTGAGGAAGGCATGGGACCAGGAACACAAAGAAGCAGAAAAGACTGATTTCATTTGAAACTAACCAAAGTCGCATGTTCAAAACAGGCAGAAGGAAAACGGCATCGCTGCTGAAGTTATTTAGGACCGTTTTCTACATTGTGTTAATCACAGTGATGTTGCAGTAACGTCGGTCTCACCGGGCTCGGGGGCTCCCTGTGGCTCCGGCTGCTGTGGATGCTGCCGATCTCAGTTTGAGAGCTGGAGAGGGAGAGACCCTCGAAATATGGCCTGAAACACAAGAAGCAAAGTGGAGTGAAGTAAAGAAATCCGTTCGTCTCAACATGACTATTGACCGTTATTGAGTGGCATGAGGAGTCTCCTCTGGGTCAGTAGGTCCGTATACAGCGCAGTGTTTTAAGTACACTACCATTCTATAAAGTTACCTGCACTTTGTGCTTTGATTTGCATTAAATGTGTATCTGAAACCAGCATTTTGAAGATGTTTTGTCACCCTGTGGCTCTTTAGAGGAACTTTCTATATTCTGAGAAGCCTGCATCAGAAACTGGAGGTGTGGAGTTCGAAAGACGTGGGCAGAAAGAAAGACACTAGTGAAATGAATTATGGGAGGCAAAAGATCCAGCGTTAATGGAGCCTGACTCACACTAAAAGTCAGGATATCTCAGCTCCTGCCTCACTGAACAGCTGGAGTATCGACTGTTTTAATGAAACGTTCCTATAATGTAAAAGATGTTTCAGAGAGTTTCCCGCCCTGCAATGAATGAAAACCTAGAGGAAACCCTGATTATATGCATTTTTAAAATAGTTCGAATATTAGCACAAAATATTGGATACAGCTTCAATAACAAGGCCAATATTTATAATAAAGCAGCCTTTGGATATTTCATCCTGCTGCAGCGTTTAAGGAACTTTAAAGGATATTTTCTTAACTTAGCATATTCAGTTTATTCTTGTCATTTAATTCAGACTTTTTTGTGCAGCATTTTAACTAATATGAAGTATGTTATCATAATTATTTGGCTTGTAACAACCCTTATAAGCCACGTGTCCCACAAATAAAGACACACACTCTCATTTCTGTTGAGAAACTTGAGAAACACTCACTTGAGTTTGGGTTTTGGTGTGCTGAGGACGCTGTCATCGTCATCGAGCTCCGGGCCGCTGTCACTCGGGTTCTCAAACTCTACACTGTCCAGGTCCAGGTCCTCCTCCTCCACCTCTGGGGGCGGCTCTGCAGGGTCCTGCTCCGAGTCCAGCACCTCCAGGCACACAAACACACAGACGTTACATCTTCAGCTCCGCAGCAGAAGAGCAAGAGAAAACGAAATTCCCAGCAAACACCCACCTCATCTGAAACTCTGAAGCGCTTCAGCAGGGCCACAACTCGCTGCTTAAAGTTCTGCTGCTAAAACACAGGAGAATAAACACAAGTCAGTCTGTGACCTAGTTCTGATTTACTACATCTCTCTAAGCAATCCAGTACAGAGCAAGCAGCTGCAGCCGGTGCGGAGCAGGAGACCCTCCATTTTAGTCATTTAACCGGCAGTAGATACATTTGCAGTGCTGGCTGTGTATTGATTTTGCTGCGTGTTATTATGTAAATCAATAATCAAGTAACATCATGCCTCATCTGCTTTCTGGGGCTTTCATCTCCTGCTTCGGCTCACTGAGCTCCATATCACCATATCATAAACATATTTAAACGGTCTCAGTTAAGCTCACTGATATGTGTTTAATATTACTTCACAATCTGCAAATGACTCACCTGCATTATGAACAAAATGAAGAGCTGATTAGCTGGTGTTTATTTTAGAAGCACATTCAACTGCAGTATCTGAACAAATACTGCATTCTGAGGTGGAAAGATGGAGGTCAAAATACTCCCAGCCAGCTTTACTATTATGCAGTGCATCGGGAAGACAATAATAAGACAAGTTGTCACTGTACATTTTGAAATATATGAAAAAAGGATATTTGTTTTATGGCTGAATTTGATTCAGGAAGTGAACCACGACAAGCTGTAATGTGATTGGTTGGATTAAAGACACACTGAAATGCATGTAAATGAAATAAATGTAGTTTGCTCACTAATTAACAAAGTTATATGTTGTTTGTTTCACCTGTACAAAAAACAAAGCAGTGACTTCACTGTGACGTTTCCGAGGGAACCAGTAAAAACTCCAGGAAGTTAGTGACCAAGAAAAAGTCACTGTGTGGGTCAACGTCATGGTCAAAGGTTGGTCAAATGCTCAAACTAAACTTCAATATCTTGTTTATTTTGCCTCCTTTAATCTCTGGCTCACGTGTCTTACTCTGGTGATGGAGGGCGTCCGTACAATCGACCTCCTCTGCTTCTTTGGCTTTCTCACATCGTACTCGTCGTCCTCAAGATCCTGAATACAACACGCAATGAAGACAAAACAAAGTCTCCTCAGCAAATTGCATGTACAGATGTCTTCCGACCTCGTGCCCCAACCAAGTGCTTAATTATTAACCGACTCGCCGCTGACCAGATTGAGGTAAATTGATTTGCTTTGCCTCGTGACCCTTAAAGGTCGGCTTGCCTCAGTGATTTCCAGGCCGACTCACCTGTCCCTGCACGGCGTCGTCGCTGGCCTCCTGCTCTGACGAGAAGCTCTCATATTCCTCCTCTGAGTAGTTATCTAAGGCAGAACACAAGCAGGGAGAATAAAGGCTGGAGCGTAGAAGAGGCCTCATACATATTTCAGTGATCGCCGCTTTTAAATCGGACATGCAGCCAAGCTCTAAATATACATGATGTACAGTACACGCGGAGCTGTACGCTACCTGAATCTCATCGCTTTCTGCACGATTAGAGAGAAAAAATAGACCCTGAACCCTGTGATCCCTGCTCTGTATAACCATCGAGCATATTAGGTGATTATGATGGCTTCGTGCTGTTCTAGCCTCGGAACACCTGGGGCAATGAGAGGCAAAGTGTACCGGAGCATTTGATCTTCTGTCCGCCCTGCAGGGCTGCCTCCTCGTGGTCTATTGGCTGACTGGACAGGGAAAAGATCCAGATCTCGGCCACCTTCCCCAGCGTGTCTTTCTGGTTGCTGCAGAGGGGCAGAACCTGGCCTCCCTCTGTCGGGTGCTGCATCACCTGGGAGGGATAAAATAAGGTTTCATTTGCAGAGACATCACGCTGAAGTACGGAAGTAAACTCTATTATACAATGCATTGCAGGCTCACAGATACTGTGCTTAATTGTAATGTTGAATTGTACTTGGATGTGGGGATTTGGAAATGGAACGCACATGATCACAGCCATCTGGGCATTTAAGCCTCTGAGGCAGAAAAAAAAACAAGTGTACAAGCTGAAAAACACTTCTTTCAAAACAGCAACAGCTTTAACTTTTTACTCAAGTATCCTCAAACCATCTAGTTCTCAAAATCTAATTTCTACGTTATTTTTTAGTAGACAATCCTGTAAAAGTCACATTTGTATATTGCTGATGGAGTGGCTAGCTGTCTTGATTAAAAGATTTTTTGGACATTTTGGGACATACGGTTAATGGTATTCTTGTTTAGAGTTTGATGACCACTCTCACGTCTGTAATATGAAGCTAGAATCAGTAGCTATACTCATATTAAGCCTTTAACATAATATTGTGAATTAAGGTTTGAGAGAATGATCCTAAACTCCAAACAAGGAAAAATCTTAATTGCCTATTTTTTGTCATTCCCCACCCACAAACCCCAAACTCACACCGGTTTTAGCACCCAAAGCTTCCTGCTGTTTGAAATGGAGGATCAACTCAAGAACTTTGCTCAACAGCACCAAAGTGGTATTTACAGAGTGAGAAACTGAGATTTATTCACTCCACACTCCAGAGAAACTCATCACGAACCGGGATCACTCCAGGACAGCGCCGTCCCAAATCTGGTCTCTGTTGTCTCTGTCCAGTGACACCATATCAGCCTTTAATGATTTACACTGCATCTCATCTACTTTGTATCTTTAAGTTGAAAAAGCGAAAACTACTTCGTTCTTGTGGTTGAGTTCAAGTCTGTTTTTTATTCTTTTTTCTCCGAGGCACCGTAATGTCTCCTCTCAGCTGCTGAGATGTGACCTTAATAAGCTCCACTGAGCTTTGTCAGCCAGATGGGAACTCCTCAGTGTAACAGCATCAGCTGCACTGAAAAATATTCATCAGATGCAAGTCACTTATTCATGTATTCTAGGTTTTCTAAAAAACACAAGAAACTATTTGTCCCTTGGTGTGAAATATTTTTTTCTCTACATATAAAAAAAAAAAAAAAGCAGGTTTGTACTGAGAAAATTGTAAAAAAAAGTGTTATTTTCAGACTTAATTAGAGGGCAAAATGACTTATTTGCTATGCGTGATTCAAAGAGCCAGGGGTTATTGTAAAACAGGCACTGCCAAACCCCAGGACAAGAGGAGGAGGACAAAGTCTAGTAAATGTCAACCTGCAGCTCCAACATCCACCATTTTCTCCTTATATGTTCACACCGTCCTGTCCTGACACTAACAGCCTGTAAGAAATGGTGCACCTTCCTGCTCATGTCTGCCCCGAGACTTCGAGACACAACAAAAAAGGGCAACGGCAGTAAGCTGCAACCTTGTTATCTTCTACATACCGCACACAGCAATTACCCGTGCATTTTACATAGAAAACAGGATTATGAATGCAGGTGTGTTGCGGTGCGGTCGTTCTGTACCTCGGCCATATCGATAGATCCCACTGCGAGCGTCTTGTAGCCCAAGATAGTTCGGTTCTTGTATCTTTTCCGCCTTTGCAGCATGATTTGCAGCTTGTTACCTTCTCGTTTTAAGAAGTGAGGGTACTGAAGAGGGAGGAAGTACAATCACTTAGACTTTAACTGGTAGCTTTCAGGGTCAGGTTGGAGATGTTCTACATTTTTCTTATTGTCAACGAAGCCCATAAAAAGATCAAAACCAGCAATGAACTGACGCTTTTACAAGTATTGTCTGTTCATGCAAAGCCTGGTACGTCTTATTCCTCTGCGCCACAGAGCTCCACTGTTAAACACATCAAACTATTAAAAACACATCAGTGGGCTGCACTGTTACACTGGGTGACATGTTTCTTCATTAAGACGAACAAGGCTACTGTAGGTTATTTGAGTTGAACTCGCATAAACCCTGCTGACACAAACACTCACTAGAGCACCAAATCAGCAGCCAAAAATAGTCCCCGACAAATACAGCATTTACTCTTATTTCAGTAATGTTTCAAGCCCCTGAAAACTAGTTTTTTAATATTAAGTATTTCTCTAATAAGATAAATATTAATGAGTAAATAAGGAGCGATTATTATTACTTATTAGGACTTCTCTCAAAAACTCACGACTGCTCCTTCAGAACTGTGTTTTTTTTAACCTGATTTGACAACATGAGCAATCGAACCCACATCTGACATTATGTTTATTGGTATGATTCAACAATTGAAATGTTGCCAATTACATGATCATCACCTTTTTCAAATTGAGCCACGCTCACTTCAAACCTGAGAGAAGAGCAAAAACACAACCACAGAAATCTCTCGTGAAATAACCAAAACACGCATTAAAGAAAATAAGTCTTTAATAAAAACTAAAGGGGCCAGTTGTTTCAGGAAAAGATGAAACCTTCTTTAAAAATGAAAGTATACATTTGTGTCCCTTTTTTTTTCATAATCAGTAGACGATTCTGAGAAGCCGAAGAAGTCGGAAAGCACTGAGAGGAGAACTAACACAATAATAGTTTCTGGCTTTTTATGGACTTAATAACAAAAATATAGAATATATTGCCAACCTTACCCTTTGATCATCTGGCAACACTTTGTCCTTGTGCTCAAAAGAGATGCATCTCCACAAAACAGAAAAGAGAGCTCCACATCCCATTGATATCTAATGTAGGTTCCAAACAGTTGCCATGGCAGCAAGCGTAAAAACATTCACCCCACACATACTTTACCCTGTGAAATCTCACTTCAATAAAAAAAAGAAGCAAATATACACCTAAAAACGATCCTTAAATGGTTTATCTGGCATCTTGTAATGTTTATTTTTATCCAAACAGCAGCATGGTGATATTTGTTTGATTTACCTGCAGTGAAAAGGTGAGAGCCAGATCGGTCTCCACAGACCCACTGGGTGGCAGCACTATCTCATGGGACCTCAAAATCCGCTTGGAGCCCTGTATAAAAAACAAAAAACAAAAAAAATGTTTTAAAGAATTTGGTTGGTGTTTAATTTAGTGGGGTCTCTTCCCCTGGAAGGATTTTGTTTATAACTCTGCAGCAGGAAAGGAGCAAGGCATTAATAATTCAACAGGACTCAACACATTTTGCACGTGTTAGAACATTCACTACAAATCTCATGTGCAAAATCCTTTTACAGTACAAGTTGACGCCACTCTTTCTTATTTCCTGTTTTCTGCTAAGCAACTGGTTTAATTATTGTTGAGATATATTTGACAAAATAAGAACCAGATATGACGATTTAATCCAGTATACTACTGCATCTCAACCAAGGCTCTTTGCCTTGAAGGTGGAAAAAGAACAATGAATTATGGATTTTAAAGGGTCAACAGTGAAATATAAACCAGTGGTTCTTCTTTCGCCCTTCATCGGGGAGTGAGATGTACAGGACATGTTGTATTTATGTTTGTTTGTGTGTATGTGGCGGGTTTGTACATGCCCACTCTCTGCTGTGTCTGTTTATACAGCATACCTGGATTTTAACTGCTATGACCACCGAGATCAGCTCTTTATCAAGTTCCCTCATCACGACCAGCTTCTTCAGAGTCAGACTGCACAACCTGAGGAGACGGAGAAAGAATGAGAGAAAGAATGTTTAGTTCAGCACCGCCGGTGTGTTTCTTTTTAATATGCACGAACAGAGGAGTCATTACAACTAAGCAAAACACATATGGTATGTCAGGCAACACAGCGTCAGTCGATCAGCAGGTTTAAAGACTGTGATCATTTCACTAATATGTTTTCACACACTTACAGAAGGTGTGAATTTGATGCTCTTATGCTGAGCAGATAAAAAATGTTGCCTCTGAACTGACCAATGAATTAGCTTGGCAGAGTTTAGTTTATCACAGATTCATCGATTTATATGTGGATATGTAGGCTGAGTATCAACAAATGTATGTTTGAGGTCATTTAGAAATTGAGTTTGTCCACCATGGAGCACCGACACGTTTGTTTCTTTGCCTGTAAAAGGTCCTGCTAACTTGTAGTGAATCTCTTGCTGTATGTATTTAAGTATTTCTATTTTTTATTGCTGTAAGACATTTCTGATGACTGATCCTGAACTCAGGGAGCGTACACATGGATTTATCCAATCAAGCAACTAACTCCCCCGCCCATTATATAAAACTGGAGCTAACTGGCTCATTAGCTCATTGATTTCATAATTTATTCATTTCTCCCTCGTCCTCCGCCTGCTGACAGGTAACAACACAGACCAACAGTACTCTACAGCTCTGTATAAGTTCTCCATATTCACTAAGCCACCCCCACTTTCCAGTGATCCAGTCAAATCTGAGGGATCTCATTTAAAACCCTGTGCGCATCCACTCATAAAAAACTGCTGCACAGTGCGACTAGAGTCCTTTTAAATGACAAATAATCAAACATGACCTTCGGTAGCCAGTGGGCCACCTGCTGCTGCCACAAACCTCATCTATAAAAATGTTCTCTCATCAGTGAAATCCTTAAGAGTGGTGACCGGAGCGATGAGGGCAGACCTGGCGACAGATCACAGAAACGTTTCAGAATTCCCACACTTGTTCGTTAGCGGCGGGCTGAGCTAAATCCTCTTTCACTTGCAGACGGGCCTCTGCCAGCAGAGCAGACACAGCGACACACCGAAGCAGGATGGTGGCGGGGCAGCCAGGGTGGCATTGTTAGGGCAGTGTGTGTGTGTGCGCTTTAACAAGCCTGTCACGAATTCTTTTTCTTTTTTTAAAAGAGCTTTTCTTTTGAGGCTCTCTTTGGTTCCTTTGACTGAATCATCCAGAAGAGCAGCGCTGAACAGGCTGGCTGCTCACAATCTGGAGGCCTTTTCTCAGCAGCCATTTATCACCCTGCTCTGCTTTTTTACTGCAAACTTAAACTGTGTTAACGGCGTTGTTGGTGAGTATGACATCAGTCTTGAATTATTCTGGGGCACAATAGCACGGCATTGAATGTCGTTCAGCGGCAGCAACGGCTATTCAGCGGCATCGAAGGTTTACTGTCACATAGAGAAGAAGATGTAGGTCAAAACTGCCATGAGTGACAGGGGAGAGGGAAATGTGCTCAGTGCTGAGTGGAAAAAGCCCAGAGAGGCAACATTAATACACCAATATCCACGGTTTAGTGCAAGGACCGAGTTGACCTTGGATGTAATCTAACTCCTCTCCAATTCTTCTATTTTGAGAAAAGGAAGCAAAACCCTGCCGGATAGGTGAGGCGCCAAACAAAAGAAAACAGTCAAGTGCTTTCAAAAACCCCACAGTGTGCTGAGTGACATAACGCTGTGTCCCTGCAGCACAGGGGTATCAATCAGCACAGAGAGAAAGCACAACATTTGGACAGAGAGAGAAGAAGCGGTGACAATGGCAGGTCTGAAGAAGCCCCCCAGCACGCTGAATGAAGACCTTTCTCTTTTTCAGCTGAGACACGGCCCAAGAAATCCCAGGCACAACGGACACAAGCCAATGAAGGCTGGCATTGTCTTCAGCCTGCGCTCACAGAGACAATACGCAGCATTCTTACACTCCTATTTTGTATTCTACCCTATTCCCATTGGTTCCGAGCCCACAACACCATCTATTTCAGTTATGCTAGGTGGCTGGATGCTGGTTTGCGTAGGCAGAGACAGCCAAACAATATCTACCTCTGCTCTGTTAAAAAGGATATTTGGGTTTTTTGGGGTTTATCATGCAGTATGTGCTGCAGAAGCTGAAATGCTATTTCTAATGACCACTAAACACCACTTAATTTAAGAGGATCTGTGCTGACCCTTTCTCTCTTTGGTAGGTGACCTAAAGCTCTGACAAGCGGAGATGAGTGCAACTTAAAGTGCAGGTACTTTCAGATTTTTTGGGACACACTGGTGATATTTTCCCACCAAAGGACTTTTGATTTCCAGGGTTCCACACCGACTCGTACTGAAACAGGCTTTTTGAGTAAATTAACACAATGGTAGCATTCTTCATGAACTTCTACACTGATTGCCATATAATAAGTTGCAGATTGTCTTACAGTGTCTGAAACCCACTTTCCTGCCGAATCAGCGGGGCATCTGTGAATTCTTCTAATTTTCTGAAAGTGATCAATTGCACCGACTTTACGCAGCATTTGATCACGTGAAAGTATACAGGGTTTGAACTTTAGACAGTTTTATGTGTTCAAATGAGTTCAACACCATGAATTTAAGAATAGATTGTCCAAAAAGTGATACAAAAAATTTTTTTAAGACACCCTTCTGCACATCTGATTGCATCCATCCCAACTTTCCCATGCCGATTGCAAATTGAGGCAGGTCCTATCTTAGTCCAGAGAGTGGTGTTAATATCACACCTGAAGCAGTTTGGTAATGGTTAAAGACCCCGGCAGAAGAAGAACATGTGCTAAAAACCATTCAGCTTGCTAGCTAAAATCTACCCTTTAACTACCACACATGCATGGGCTCTGTCAAGACAAAGGTTTTGTTTGCCGTCACAGGCACTCGCATTCTGTGCTCTCTAACCCACACAGGTCAGTCAGTGGTTGGACTGAGCTGGGATGTACATTATGCCTTCTCGCTGGACTCACCGACAACGTACTGACAAAGTTACACTCAGTAGGATTATAACTAAAAAGAAAACCGTATATAAAACTGAGTCAAACCCTGAATATGAAAAGTGAGAAGTTTTTCTATGTGACATGACACTTCTGTTACCACTCAACAGTAAGTGGAGTTTCTCTCTGTTCCGTCTTTGATACACAAAGAAATATATATCGATACATTAGAACAACACAGCCGAGTGCTGAGGTGTCACTCGAGGACACGCTCACTGCCACCAGCTAATGCGTTTGTACACTGAGCTTCTGTCGGTGTTCACCGACACACGCGTTACACTCAGAAAAGCACACAGCTGCTGTGTTGGCGCAGCAGCAAGGAAACCTGTTCCCTCGCTGCAGCCCCAGAGGGGCTCTGGGCTGCTAAAGCACCGACCTGCTGCCTATAGGGTGGCCCTGCCAAATCCTGATCCAGTGGCCAGCTGAGCACAGATGCTCTGGCAAAGGCCGAGAGGAGGACCCAGCAGGCCCAGTGTGGTGCTGTGATCGTAAAAGCACATTCACTTCAACTGACAAGAACAACAAACCAACAGGAATTTGTTTTGGTGTCACTGATGCAGAGACGAGTCAACACCGAGTGTAAACACACAGCGGAGGAGAACAGGACCTGATGACTGATGCTAAATCATATCAGAACCACCAGCTACCAAAATATGTTAATGTGGATTCTGCTATGCTAACGGATATGAATCGCTTTTGAACGAAAATACGAGTCTACAGCCAGGACAGAGGTTCTATCTCATTGTGAAGAAAGCCAAATGTTAGGAATAATATAAGCTGAGGCCACGTAATGTAATGGGAGTCAATGCTACTTTACTACTACTGCTGCCATTGCTACATCCCAAATACTAATTAATTTACTCAAGTTCTGCACTTAAATCATTTTTAAAATGTACTTATTTTCATTTTCTTCATCTTTATACCACTCCACTGAGGGAGATATTGTACTTTTTACTCCACTACACATATCTACTGCTTGGAGAAATGCCACTAATAAAACCTTTACTACATATATTGTTTCTTTTACTATTAAATGTTTATTAGTATCACTACTACTGCTGCTACTCCTGTACAATTACTATTATAGCTGCTACTGAACCAACTACTACTACTACTTTTGCAAATTCCGTTACTTATATAGTTGTATTGAGAGTAAAGGCACCATTATTTATATAGCCCAAAATCATAAATTTGCCTCAAAGGACAAAATGTGTTTTTGATCTAAGCAGTTATTCATGAAGTAAATGTGAAAACAGTAGCGGTTTGTATGCTAGTTGTTGTGCAAGCAATGATACCATCTTCACCGTGTTCTTTGTTTAGCGCATTCGCATGCTAACATTTGCTCCCATGCAAATCAGCACGAAACACAAAGTTCAGCTGAGGGTGATGGGAATGTCACTCGCTTTGCATGTATTTGGTCACAAACCAAAGTATTGGACAAATTCATACTTTGACCTGAGGATGGATGAAAGGTTAACAGTGCTACATTAAAAGTCAAAGTCAGTAGGATTCATGCTCTGGGTACCATGAATGTCTGTACAAAGTTTCATAACAATCCAGTCAATCGTTAAAGAGCTTTCAGTCTGGACCAACATAACCACCATGGATATGAATGTGTAGTCTAACAGAGAGAGAAAAGGTCCAAGACTTAATCAAACTCAAAGCAGTGCAGGTTCAGATCACCCATACAGTAACTCCAAGATCAGGACAGAGGGGACGGTGGACGCTTGGGTGTCTCTTACAAGACGTGACACCCTACACCTGACCCTAACCATGAGCACTGCTGGTCATTGATTTGCTTGTCTCCTGACATGCTGACACTGGAGGATACACAGACACTAACAGTATATTTCAAGACCCAGAAGACCTCAAAACTATTGGATTCAATGGCTAACTAGCGATTGAGATCTTGCCATTGATCTATTATGTATTTTAAATTTAACGTATTGTTGACAATGTGTTGAAATATAAAAAAATCGATCTAATACCTACACTTAATATTTAAAATGCAATGAATTACATTCTAATTTAATTTGAATGTTCAAATTAATCAGTTTTTTTTATAAGGGATAGTTTTAAATTGTTAGAAATCTACAAGAAGACTACAAACAAAACCTTTTACAGCAGGATAGGATAACATTTAAAAAAAAAAGCCATAACACAGATACAGAGATAGAGAGTGGAAAACAACAAGTCAGGGAGTGAGCGTAGAAGCCGGTCGTGTGGAGGTCAGATAACATAAACACCCGAGGTTCAGTTTCAACTCCTGGATTTGCTCCTTCTGTTAATAGTGAGCGAGTCGGGCAACTCTACACCACCACCACCCTCACCACCCTCACCACCCCACCCAGCACCGGGCAGTAAGCTGCCGCGATAATGAGATTTCCATACTTCACACTGCCACTTCCTGCTCTTCTGCCCCCCCCCCCCCACATACACACACACACACACACAGAGGCACTTAAAATAGATGCTTGAACACGACGTA
>JAVQJD010061617.1:0-19955 GCA_036023655.1 Nannoperca australis | reverse complement strand
ATTTCTTTAAAGTTAAGACTAGTTTAAAGTCATCTTCATTGAAAAGTACAGTGCTTTTCCTTCAAAAATAAGGACATTTCAATGTGACCCCAAACTTTTGAACGGTAGTGTACATTACTGCCACATATTTACAGTAGCATGTGTCTTAGACTGATTTCCCATCTGTTCAGCACCTGCACTGTAAAATCAGGTTAAAATGGATTACATTACATTACATTTTGAATTGTTTTCAAAAATATTTTCAGCATTTTGTCTGTGTGAGCTAATAAGAATAGAATAGAAGCGAGGACAATGGCATATGACAAAGGCCAGAATCAAACCACAGTTAAATGACACAGCTGGCACAACAGGATGCCACAAGTTCATTTCATAATGTACTGAAATAAACTGACAAAGGGCTGCCTGGAGGGTACAGCAGGAACACAATCAAGAAATTCACAATATGCTTTGGATTAGCATATTTAATATGTCATTACTATGAAAAAACATGCTACCTGCTCTCCAGCCCATCAATATACTCCTTCTTCTTCTTCCTGCTCTCCTGGGCAGACTGCTTATTGCGAATCTTTCTCCGTATTTTCTTCAGAATCCTTTCTTCGTACTGATTGACAGAGGAAGGAAGATTATCATTTTAAGCCTCTACAGGATAAACTCTGAGCGCTAATAGTTTTCACAGTTTTGGTATTGATAGCTATTTACCTTTGTAAGAGGTAGTTGGCTGGGCAGACTCACCCCCTCTTTTGCTAAGAGCTTCTTCTCATCTTCATTGAGAATCAGCTCCTGGATGGACGGTTGGGATGGGTGTGGGGGCTGGTGGTGAGATAGGAATATCAATATTTAAAACATAATCACAGCTGTTTGATTAAATCTTCTCTCTGCCCCCACACTTTCCCCTCCTCTTCTTCCCCATGCCACCCCTCGCTCTCCCTAGAGCCTCACAAGAAGTAGCTAAATGAGTTCAGACCATCTTCATCACTTTCATTTCATGGCTACCTCAAAGCAATTATGGTGTGAGAACCTAAGTTGCATTCTGCCACTCTCTCCTTCATCTTATTAAGTTGGGCTGCAAAGATGGGATCAATACCCAGAGCAAGCTGAAATTCACACTGCTGCAAACCCTCCAGAAGCACAAACATATTATTCTGCTTGCATTCACTTGATGACTTTTCTTTAAGAATGAAATTATAATGACAAATGGGGTGGCACGGTCATGCAGTGGGGCCTTCCTGAGTGGAGTTTCTACGGGTGCTCTTGCTTCCTCCCACAGTCCGAAATACATAATGTTTAAGTTAATTGGCGATTCTAAATTGGCCATAGGTGTGGATGTGAGTGTGAATGGTTTTCTGTCTCTAAAAAGTGACACTTTAAAGGACTTCCTCTCCACATTTTAAAGAGGTCACATCTCACAAATCATAAAGGAACAAAGAAATTATTGAGAAGTGAAAAATATTTACTTCAACCACATGCTAACTTCAGTGTTACTCAGCAAACCTCCCTGTAAACAAAAGTTTAAAAATGTGCTTTTCCAAAGGCCTCATAGTGTAGTCACCCACCTACATGCACACATACAGTACACACTGAATCGCACAAAAGGTAAACAGCAGGATGCACAAACACACGTAAGACACTGTCGCACCGTCAAACTCCCTCCACAATCAGGACACACTTACGGGCTCCGGTGTGCCAGACAGTAGCAGATCCTTGACAGTTAGCGGGAAGCCAGTGGACAGCTGAGGTCTGTGTACATCAGAGAGATATGGTGCAATCCTCGTCCTGCCCATTGGGAAGGTGGGCTCCCAGCCATCTGCACCCACACAGACAAAGGAATATACATAAAGTGCAGGCTAACAAAGATCAACATGCTGGAGTCAGTTGTAACCCACAGAAGACAATCCATAAATGTTTATCATGTGCGGTCCACAAATATCTCGAAAGATTTGCAAATATACATAACTTACTCTGTAAACATGTATTTCACATAAAATGTATGTAGGTTTTACAAATGGTTTACCAACAACAAATACATATATACTCATTTGTAAATCCACTTGTGACATGTAAAATGGGAACACTTGTGGATTGCTTCCTGTCAGTTTGGGTCATGTGACATTTGTGACTTTCCTACTATTTGTTCGCAGATGAAGTACAATAAAGACTTCCATATGACACTAGCATGTCTTGCTGATCTCAACAATATGAAAACTGAAAAATGACATTTGGAGCTTGAACAACACATATTAATTGCTATGTTTGGTCCTTAACACGTGTACTTTGTTTTTTCATCAGCAATAACGTCAGTGTCTTTGCTAGTTTGTACACAATTGCAGATGACAATTGTTATCCTACTTTATCTTCTGTGATACAGGAGATCCAGGGATTCATGGGCAGGATATTATGACTGAAATGTCATATTCACAATGTCTTCATCATTCACTGCTCACAGCCATGACTGGAAAACAATATCTAATATAATGTAATCAGAATAAAATAATGATGTTATTAGAGCTTTGTCAATTAACATAAATTAATTGGCAACAATTTGATTTGGAATTTGAACTGATTAATTGTATAAGTCATCTTTAATGGAAAAATGTATAGGTTATTTTATTCTTACTCCTCTATGATACATTGAATATCTCTGGGTTTTGGAAAGCTGGTCAGACGAAGCATTTGATAACATCACTTTGGACTTGAAGAAATTGCTGACTCTTTATGGGCCAAAGAATAAATTAAATAAATGGGATACTAACCTGTACATTAAGTCATAAAGAAAATAATTGCACCCCTAGGTGTTAAAATGGGTTATGAATGTTTTTCTTGGGGATATTTGTGACTCACTGATGTCAACGGAGACGTTGGCTTCCAGGGCTGCTTTGGTTTGTGGCCTCATACTGAAAAACTGAGGTTCCCCAGGGGGGCTCTCGGGGCGCTGAGGGCTGTCCATCTGGTCTGATGGCGGATCCTCACTGATCCCACTGTCACTGGGAGAAGGGGACCAAAGAGGCGAGCCTGACACAGAATCACTTCCGCTCAGGAGTGCATTCAGGAAGTCATCGTCTGCCTGTTCGGCCGGCGGGACCATCTGCTGGATGAAATTCCTAAGTGCTATCATTAGTCTGTTTGTGTGAAATGATAACATGTTGAGAGATGGGATAGTCTTTTAAGAACACACAAAGGCCTACAGAGTATGTCAAAGAGGAACTATACAGTAGATACAAAGCAAACAGCTATTTGTAGCATGAATGAGTGACAATAGAGACCCCACAGTGTCACGCACATTTGGGTCCTGGATTGGCCAGGTTTGATGGTTGCCATGGTGTCCGGTTTCCTCATTACGGAGAATTCCATCATTTTGATCAAACAGCCAGTCAAGCAGCTCGATGCCATCACATCCCTAATATGAGATCATGAAATTTAATGACAACACATGGTACTATGTCTTTCATGTTTTTAGAAGCAAACATAACAAGACTAGAAAGGGTTCATATACTGCCACAGCTAGGGACGGCTTTTTACTGCCAACCATTCAACAGAATACTCTCTGAACACACTGTCTTTTACAATATGTTTCCACAGTCTGCCTAGATAGCTGCCAGACTCTGTGACAAGTTTCTGTAATTAGTATGTCCTTAACATGCCATTGCCACTAAAGCAGGTTTTTCTCTGTAGATTTAAGTAGATTTAGAGCTTTTGATTTGCCCCTCAAGCCTGAACCTTGTTTTTGCGTCAGTAACTGGCAAACTACAATGCAATAAAAGGCATACTATTTGGTTATTTACCTGATCTCTGTAGTGCTCCATGGTTTCCCTGCTTGGGTGGTGCACCAAAGAAACCCCCAAGACTACTGAGATCCAGCCAAAATATCCAATTAACTTTGTTGTGGAGTAGCTTTGTCCCCGTTCCTAAAGAGTCTCCGCTGTATCTCTCAACTCTTCTTCTTGGGTCCAAAGTTTAAACTCCAACACAACACACCCAGCCGAACAGCTTGCTTTGTCCCCATTGGCTATGAGAAGATAAAATTTGATTGGTAGCCAAGAGTACAGAACTAAGGAACTTCACAAGTTGGTCTATCTACAAATCTGGAGACGGAGGATATGAAGTCTCCACTAAGATGTAAAACACCAGAGGGGTCAAAGTCTGTCATTTCTTTTCCTCTTATTTTTTTGATAGCTTATTGACGTAAGGATAGCTCTGACCTTTGGCATACATTCATAATACAATTGAGATGTAATGGCCAGGTTCTACAAAACAAAAGTCAACAACACTGCTTTTTTTAAAAATAAAAAAGTAGAATAAGAACATTTCTCCCAATCTGTAACTGTAATTAAATTGTTACACACACTTATGTGTCTCAAATCCTATTGGTTAAGTAAATTAATTAATAATTATACATGGTTTGCATATTAGTGTGTTATGGCAGTTCTTGAGGAAACTGGATTATTAAGGGAATTATTTATTTGTATAATAAGTGGTAATAATAAAATGCATCCTGAGGCTTTAAATCACTAATCAGCCTTTAAGGAGGCTTAAAAAACATGAATGTACTGCAAAGGAATGCATGAAAACATAATTACACAGAAACAACATAAAAAGAGGAGCAGTGTTCCGAGGACATATTTTTTCAAATTAGCTAATGAATATTAGAAAAGGAAAGATTTACAGAATTTTTTAATTTATTAATATAAATAAAAAAATAACATAAAGAGATTCATTTTAAAGTCATCTTAGAGGGTGTGTTTGTGTACAGTTGTAGAGGATGAGTCTGACATTTTTCGAAACATGCTTATTTGTTTTCTTAGTTAGATGATGAGATTGACACCCTTCTCATGTCTGTACTCTAAATATAAAGCTACAACCAGCAGCCAGTAAACTTAACACAAAGACAGGGAAACAGGGAAACACTTCTAGTCTGGCTCTGTCTCAAGGAAACAAAATCAGCATGATGTAGTGTAAAATCTAAACCTTCATGATCTTGCCTGTAAGACACCACTTGTTTCTGTTGAAACAAAATCTCACCCTCACACCAGAACGTACAAAGGTAGAATGAGGTCACCACCCATAACCATTGGTTATGAGTTACTGATGTCATGTATTGCAGTTGGAGATGGCAATACGTTTATTTGACTTGGTGGCATGGATGTTATATTGGGAAGGTTTCCTGCTGCAGCAGTAAAGCATAACAAAATGCAGCAGACAACACATGATAAATAATGTGGCAGCATAGCAATTGTCCTTTATTTAACTTAACAATACAACCGCAGTAGGGAAGATAAAACAGAGCAGGGCCAGAGGAGGTGGAGGCTATGGTAGAGGAGGCTTTTGTGAAGCAGCAAATCAGAGACTGTGATTATGAGCATGAAGGTCTTTAAATAGACTACCACATCAGTGAGCTGAGATTTGATGGGTATGATAAACTAGTTGTCATCTGGCACAGTTAGTGTCCTGCCGGAACAAGTCTATTGGGTTTTCATAAAAGAAGAATTACATAATTGCTATTGCTTTATTATCTGATAGAGGAAGGTTCAAAAGGGCAAAAGCTCTGTAATTACGCCACAAGCTGTTTTAGAAAACTTCAGCTCTGAAAAAAGCTCTATGACAAACTCTACTGTGAGTGTACAGTAGTAAACTGTATGGTCTAGTTTCATAGCACCCACTTCATGTTGGATATCAACAGCATTGTTTCATGTGCCAGTGTGTCTAGCTCTTCCCACTTATCTCTGACTGTGTATGTGTGTGTTTGTCACTGATTTCCAGTGTCTTCACTCCAGGAAACTCCCTCAAGCTGTTATAAATACTTCATCACTCAAATGAAGTTTATTTATTAAAATTTTACCTTTTTGGTCAATGGGCTATTTTGTGCCAAGTTTTGAAATTTTTATTTTATAATGCAGCATTTTTTGTTTAATATAATGAACAATGACACATGTTATGTATAATATAGAATGCGTTGGGAAATGTTTACTGTTTTTAATAATTATTTTGCTATGCTGTGTGTGTGTGTGGCTCCAGAAATGGCAATGGCAACATTGATTTGATCGGTTGATCCACCACTTTGATCCAGACTGAAATATCTCACTATGAGATGAATTGCTATGAAATTTTGCACAGACACTCATGGTCCTCAGAGGATGAATCCTACTGACTTTTCTTCGAGCTTCACCAGCAGGTTGACACTTCGGATTTTGAGTGAAACATCTCAACAACTATTGGATGGATCAGCTGTACTTTGTGTTTAGTTCTAATTAGCAAATATTAGCATGTCATCACAATGATAATGCATATTAGCATTGTCATTGTGAGCATGCTTAACATTTAGCACACTGTTATCCCTAAGTCTTATTGAATGTTAACTGTTAAGTTAGAGAAGAAGTCAGAGGAAGTTACACATTAGAGACACTTTTTGAAGGTTATTGCACATTATTCATAATATCTCAGTTAAATGGCAAAACTAAACAAAGCACAAACACAAACAGTACAGTTCTATGTGACCTTGTTCACCAGCATGAATCCAGAACAGAGTTTTTATTGTTGAATAACAACTACTCAACAGAATAAACTCACATTTTGCTATGTAAGTCTCTCTTTTGTGGGTTTGAAGTGGTTGTTGGACTGAGATACTGAGATACATTTTCTGGCATACTGTACTGCCATGCACATACCTTCATCTGTGTCCCAGGAGACACTGCCATCAAACTATAAGGTCAGCAGTCTGACAGCACTGTGAAATATTAATTTGAAGGTGTCTATAGGGATGCAGTCGGGTACTTGACTTACTGTTACTACAACACCTACTTTTTTATTGATGTAGTGTATGTCAGACCACTGATATTCCAATCCCTAAGGGGTGATATATTTTTAAGTCATGGACTGTTGACATCCTTGTGAAGTGATGAGAGGCCTGCAGGTGAAATAAAAGCTAAACATGCATAATAAATTAATTAGACATACTCAGTATCTGTTGTTGATGATGAGTTGATATGACTTTTGACAGAGCACCATTAATTCCCCATTTGAACGCTAATCTCCACTGTGTTTCATATTCCAGGAATCTGAAATGGTGCTGAAATGACAACATATTCTTAATTGAAAGTTGGGGAAAATAAGATATGGTAATGAGACTCTGAAAACAACACTGTTTAGAGATATATAGATGCTGAAGACCAAATGCCAATCATTACAGTAAACGCCAGTCTGATAAGAGCTGTAACACTGCAAGACCACAGGTGGTTTGCATAATTTAAAATAAAAATCACACATTTCCCATGAAAACAAAAAAGGAACGAGAACCCCTGATACTATATAAATATGAAATATAATCTGGCTCTGGAACAGTAGATTGGCTGACAGATGTGGCATTTGGCAGCTTTATTTAAAACATGTTGTGCATTCATGAATATTGTAAAGGGTCTAGTGGCATCTTCTCAATTAAAGCCCCTTTTATTGTGGTACTTGGGTATGTTTCAGTGATTTAGATGTTTAACTATGAGTGTACTGTGTTGCTACATCAATACTGATCATTTTACATATGTTTACAACCATTAAAATAGCTTTATCATGTAATTAATTTATATAATTTGTTTCAAGGTGATTTCAGCCCGCTGAGCTCACCTGTCTTTAATTCTAAACTGTTTAAAAAGGATTTTGAGGCAGCATTATGATTTTGAATATAACCCTATGATATTTATAAATGCCTCAAGCAATACGTTTTTGTACTGTATTTATCGCTTTTTTCCAGGTAGTTAAATAAAGGAGGAAAAACAATACTCCACAGCATACAAAGTACCACTCTAGGTCTGGCTCTGAGAGACAATAAGCATATCACACCAGAAATGTGACAATAGGCTCATCTGCATTAACTCTCGTGTGGGGTAAGGGCGACATCCAAACTGTATGAAAAACTCTGATCTGAGATATGTGTGTGTGAGTCTAAAACTCTTCCGTTATTTGAGGCTTTATACAATAGGAGAAACAAGAAAAAAGGAGAAGAAAGACATGTTTTATGATACAGGGTAAAAAAGCAACTACAAGTATCACTGAAACAATAACTTTCTATGACCCCAAGTTCAGCATGAATTGCCAGTAACGCTGAAAAGATTTGTCAATTATTTCATCAACAGATAATTAATCAAAGACAAATATGACAATCATTTAATTGTTAAAACCATCAAACCACCAGCAAATGGTTTTAACAATTAAACCAGCAAAAATACCAGACCTTTGCTTATTTAAGCTTTTAAATATTAAGATTTACTTATTTGACAATTTATAGACCACATGATTTTGAAATTATTAAGTTACAAGGCATTGACAGACTCAGTAAGAACAAATATGACCATTTTTGAAAGCATTTATCAACACATTTAGTGAGTCTTCAAAAGCACTGTCAAAAAGGAAATGTGTTGAATCCTAACAAACAAAACCAAAAATAATCATGTTAAAACATTACTAGCAAATAAATACCCACTGAGATATGAACAGAAAATGAGGAAGAAACTGAAAGAAGCCCTATTTGAGAAAATAACTGAAATGTTGGAGCTGCTTAAAAATACTGAGCTGATTGTATTGTCCCTGTACCAGCCATATAAACTGCTGTTATCACAAACCTTACCACAGTTTATTGCAGATCAGTCACGTTTCAGTTCACCATTGAGATGCATCAGCTTCTGAGCAAAAGAAATCATATTTACTTGAGCATAAACAACTCAACAATAATCAGATCAGAACACATCATCCTCAAAATAAGGAGAAATCCATTCTACACCTTCATAATGCTTTATTTAGAGCACTTTGTTTTTGAGGAGGCTCATTTATTACATGCATAAGAAATATAGTGTGAAATTATTTTTATAATTCAGTCAGGTTGCAACCAAAGAAGAAGAATTTACTTGGATTTCATTATGATTATTATTCTTCAGGATATGTTTTATCTGCATTTCCTTAGGGTGGTTCACACCCACCTACCTGTGGGTGTGACTGTGCACCGTATGGTCAATGGGTGCCTGTGGGAGCTGGCATAGGATCCAGCCCCTCAGGACCCTGAACAGGATTAACTGTTCAGAAAGTGACAGATGAATGGAGAAGTCTAAAGTTGGTCTTTCAAACCCAGAGTGATGTTACTATATATTCCCATGGGCATAAATCCTCAAGATAAACCATGCCTGCAGATATTTGTGTTAACAACTTGCTGCAAACAGCAAATCAAAGCTTTCAACACTCACTAACTTTCACTTGAGGTCTTCTCTTCTCGCCACAAGCTGCACTGCAACTCGAAGCAGCTGAGCTCCAAGTGTGATGTATGTTAGACTGAAATGTAGGTTAGTTATTTTTGATGTGATTTTCAGAATATTTAAGCTGCCACTGTTTGCAGATAGTTGTAACACATACTTAATTGGTAGATACATCTAAAGTAAACAGGGGCTGATGGTGGACTTGGAATATCAAACCAAAGTTAAAAGGTGAGTGAATATTGGATATTTATCAGATATGAGAAACACAACTCCAGTGGGATGCCCATGTTTCTTTATATCCCCTGGATAGTTAGGCAAGGGTTTGCTAACATGTTAGCCATGGGAACACAAGGAGCTGGTAGCATAAAAGAGCTGTGGTACTTTGGTTTGAGTCTGTCTGATCTGCAGTGGGCAAAAATCATGAAAGCAGCTCTAGCCAGCCTTTTGGCCTTGCTAGCTTATCTAACTGAGAGGCATTTCTCACAGACATTTTGACCAATTTTGACCCAGAGCAGGTGTAACAGATAACATTAATGATTGCTCCATTTTATTCATCTCTGCCAGTATGTCAGTCAGCCAGCATGCACAATAGCGAGGCCCTGGCAATGTCACAAAGGCTCCTACTAAATGTAATCCAGCCATTCCTAATGTTGCAGCTGTGTTTGACGGGTCAAAAAATATTGCTTGGAAAAAGGTCGATGCTGTTTTCTATGCTTCTCCTTCCATGCGTGTCTCTCTTTGCTCAAAGACATGCCTGGGGTCACAGGCCTTTTCATGCATGCAGTTCATTGGGTTGTTTTGTTGAATCGATTTTTGGGCATCAGATATGCATTCATGCTCTGTTGGCATTCAAAATAAAGACACTGACTATTCAGTGTATTTTCAGCTTCTCCAGGTTGTTCATGCTGTTAAAACTTGTCCATACAGCGTCCGGTCACTGTTGCCTAGCAACCTCAACCATGTGCAATTATTTTTGTACAATGTCTAGAGCAGGGGTTCTCCACCTTTTGTAACTTAAGGCCCACTTATGATTGTAAAAAAAAAATTCAGAGTACCACCTTCTTAAATAAATGAGAAAAAAAACATGACATCCCAGGTGCTTTGTGTTTAAGTGTCTCTGGAGTGTCAATGGTTTTGAACACAACGCCACCTCATATTTTGGTAAATAGTAAATAAAAAATACAACCGAACTGTGGAAATCACCAGAGATTGCTGCTAAACAAAGTGACTGTCAGTTCCAATTCACATGTTTGCACTCGTTTTTCTTTCCTTTTGGTAAAGACAGAAACACTTTATGCTTCCACCATAAAATGTATCCCACAGTTCAATGTGACGTAAGATCATACAGAAATTTTAAGTTTATGAATCTTCTGTCATAATCTATTATGTAACAATGCTGCACTGTGGACAGGTTGTAATTAAAATAAAGAAAGGCCTAAAGCATGTTTCTTATAAATGGGGCCAGTTGAAGAAACATGAGCCAAAAAATGTTTTCTGTTGTGTCATGTTTTCTGAGTGGTATATCTTTTGTGAAAAGTTGTACTTTCTATTTTACGATTTTTACGAATTAAAGTAGCCACAAATTGTATAGAAATAATGAATGCTGAAAAACATGCTGTCAGAAATTGACATATGTGTGTGAGGAGTGTTTGGGGCACTTTCCACCTATGTCTCCTTGAGGCCTAAACACAGCAGCTGTTCAGTGGCCCTGAAGAGCCTCATCTCAATATGCTCAAACTCAATAGAGCCAAACACACCATCAAATACCAACACTATTATGATTGTGATTTCTCTCGACAGCAACATTTTAGTAACATGCTATAAAGGTTGCGCAAAAGCCTCATCTGCATGCACTGTGCCAAAGCAGAGAGATAACCAGCCGACTAAGCAGGCCAAATATCCAGAGCTATCCACTAAGCCCTGCTTGTTTGGCTGGCAGTTTCTGTAAGAGAATGATTTCTGTCGATATGGTTTATTAACAGCAAATGTGATATTTAAGACGCAGCTTTAGGGGAACTTACAATAATTGATTACAGGTTTGTCATGATTTAGACATGGGTGCACACACATGACTGGTAGGATTGGAAAGGGAATCACAGTGGAACACAGCTTCCATCTGGTGGTTAGAAAATGTAAGTACAAATTAAACCTTAGATCAAAAGTCACTGATATTTTCTTATATGCTGAAGTGTTAGGAATATAACAGTGCAGGGCCCAAATAATACAAATAAGCAAAAGATCATCAAGGAAAACCCTTTTGTTAAATTAGTGGGACATTTCTTCCTCTTTAAAGAGACACTCTTAGGCTGTGACCAGAGTTTAGATTTCATGACTAGAGTATTTTTGAAAAAGTGGAGATAATCACATTTTTATTGTTTGTATTGCCTGTGCTTTCCTATCCTGGTAAAGATTTGTTTTTCATAAAAATACATTTTGCAGTAGGAACATGGATCATTCGGTTTGATGAATTTAAACATGCGGCAACCTGAACACATCCACTCACTGTTCTATATCTTCTGTTCCATTATTGCAAGGATTTACTTGTGATATTTCCAGCCATATATCTGTGTATGTTAGGAAAGACAAATATTCTCTCTACAAAATGGACATGATTGAGCCAGATATGAAGGAAGGGACGACACTGGAGCTTTAACACCATATAGGTTGATATGATGATGTTTTTCTGGAGATAATTGTATTAATAAATACTAAAACAGCAGCAATCCAGGCAATCTTGAAATTGGGGTAGTTGCAGACGCTACTCAGAACACAGCAGTGACTTAGATTAGCAGACAAGATTGCTCTGCAGGCTGACCATTTCTGTCTCATGCAGAAAAACTGCAACAATCACAGTGGGTGACGGGATTCTTTTAGGGGACGTTTTTGGATGATAAAATTAATCTTCAATATGTCTAAACTAGTTCATCATTTCCAATCATTCCTGTCCTTCTCTTATCCTCCAACTCATGTAATGCGCAGCGAGAATATAAAGTATAAAGGATAAAGTACTCCGATCTTTAACTTTAATAAAAGTTGTAATACCGCACATAAATACTCTGTTTTGTACACACACACACACACACACACACACACACACACAAATATACTTCAAGTACAAAAGGTTAAAGTACTTATTATATCACTGCATTATCATTTTTGGCGCATTAATGTGTACTTTAATGTTGAAGCGGGTAAAAGTGGGGCTGAGTGCGTTGTGAATTTTGACCTGGGGTTTCATCTTAACCTATGAAAATACATTGTAATTTATTTGTTATGAATTAAATGTAGTGGAGTAAAAAGTACATTCCACCACTGCAAATCAGCAACACTTGAATCTGTAATAATAAGAGATGATCAGATATGTCAGGTTATGTCTGAGCCTGTTTTAAGAAAGAGGCACTTAAAATCTCAGGTGCAGTTTAAATAAAATTTCCATTAAAAAATATTTTGTTTAGTGTATAGAAGGTGAAGCAAGGTCAGTGTAATCATAGTTTAGCGCATAATTATTAAGACAGCTAGTTACAGCGAGCCCAAATGCAAGAGCCAGTTCTCTTCCCCCTCTCTCCTAATGACTACATCTATGTTCTAACTGGATTCGGTGATGCTCAAATGCTTGAATAGTTTATGTGCTTTTAAATTCATCTCTGTCCGCTCATTATTTACACTCCACAAAAATAATTTATAAGACCTACAATATATTCTGGATGCAGCTCTTTCCTACTGTGTTCAAACTCACGATGTGGAATTTCAGTTTGTTATCTTGATCTCATCCAACACAGCCCATTCCTTTAATGGTTACAAAAGGACCAACATCAGGAAAGACATGTCGGAGTGTTCTTTAGTGGAAAAGCTCTGATCAATATCGAAGAGCTCTGCACTACTTTCAGTCCAGGGACCCAAGGCCGGGAAAGAAAGGTGCGGCACAATAACTCCACAGTTCAGCCTGCTCTTATCACATCTCATCAGCCTGTTAAGTCAGTGGTCCATAAAACTGTCTCCAGTGTGATATGCCATCATCACATCACACCCTAATTTTCTTGAACAACACCTTACAGTTGAACGAGCATGCTTTGCAATGCATAACCAGAGTGCAATGGTGAATTAGGCACCAGGGGACACCTCCAACTCTTACCGCTTATTAAACCACAACTACACTTTCAGAACTTTACCATGCCAGCCCAAGCAGAGAAGAAGCTTCCCCTTAACAGCAAAGTGTTGCACTCTTTCTTTTGTCAAGTTCCTCGTCCACTCACTCACTGACTAGATGGCATATGGCTGGTTCAATTGTGTGTGTTTAGATTCACTGTATGATGTTTGTGCCTATGTGCATTGCTGTGTTTGCACAATATGCAAGTGAGTTACTGGATGTGGAGAATAATGTTGAATTTGGGTAATTAGGAAGTGTGTATGTGTGTGTGAGAGAGAGTGTGTCTGCCTGTCTGTCTTGACTTTACGTCTACAAGTGCCCAGAGAATGCAAAATGACTCCCCTAGCTGACTTTGTCTCCCTCTGGGCCTTCCAGACTTCCCAAGCTGAACACATCAAGCCAGGCTGCCTCCCTCCCAGGGTCCAGACTGGTTAACAAGCAGCAGAATAAACGCCAGCCAGTTAAATTGTATGTAACTTTTTAGTCCGTGCTAATAGTGTGACCTTTATTGATTTCTTGTCTCTGCCTTCAGCTTGGCGAAACACTAATGGCATTGGTCAATAAAAAACCATGAAGTGGAAGTTCTCAATACCCCTCCCCCTGTGTTGACCACATCCCTAAAAATAGCCACTCAACCTCCCTCAGAGTCTGGTGAGCCAGTGCCATGACAGCTCAGTGCTCTTACTCAATATGAGTTGCACTGTGTCCGTGTTTGTTTCCTCACTACAAATGTAAGAGGGCTAACATGCTGAGGCATCCGCCAAACACATCTACTTTGACTCCTGTCCCTGCCAGCTCTCATTCAGACGGCCAGCCACATTCAATGAGTACCCTGCCTCTTTTAGTCAATACATTTATAACGTGATGAACGGAGCATAAAATAACACTGTGACTTGGGCGCGCAAATCGAAAAAACAAACCGCAGTTTCAGCAACTGTGTCTTGCATGGCACTCTGGGACCTACTGCTTCAAAGAATTACATTCACATTTCAAAAGAACAAGTTTACAATAAAAAGGCCCTGTGTCTGTGTAGCTACTACCCACGATTTTATTGACAGATAATGTCAATGTGTACCCCTGCTTGCTGATGCCATTCCCTTTATACTTGAACTTATTGAGCTTTGCAGAAAGAAATATTAAAAGCTGAGTTCAATAGTGTTGAAATGATATCCACTTCCCTCCCAGTGAAAACCACCATCTACTCTGGAAAGACCATGTCTCTCTCTAAACTTCTCAACCCTGAACTTTGTCGACCAATTTGCTTCTACTGCACACCGAGGCCTTTTGGATGCGAGCCTTTCCTTGCTTCACAGGTAGACTGCTGAATTCAGAGCAATAGAGGCAGCAGTAGGCGAATCTCTCACACAGTGATGCAGCCATTCGTGAGTCAAAGTTCTGGAAAGGGACCCCTGTGGTGCCAGCTCCTCCACAGAGAAGCAGAAGCAGCTAGCAGCAGTATTGATTCACCTTGCAGCCTTGAGCCTGCTGTCACAGACAGTATATATCACTTTATTTAATCCACTGTTAAATAGGCTGTAATTAGAAATCTGTCCAGCGGATGTGTTTCAGTTAAACTGTGGTTTGTGGCTAAGTTGCAAGTCAAACTACACTGCCTGTTGTGCATTAGTTTTGCCAGTGTTGTTCATCTTTCAGTAACAGTTAAAGGGGAATTTTATTTTGATGATGGATTTGGATCTGAGTCCTGTTGACAGTGTCTGCAAAGAGAAGGCAAATGATGCAAATAAACCCTCTCTTGGGGGATTAGCCTGCTTGCTATTTGAAAAGTACTTACGGTAAGTCTCCTAATTGTGGTTAATGTTTGCAGGTCCCTCGACTACTATAATGACAGAGTGACAATAGCAATAGCATTTACTGTACAACATGCATGGTCACCTACAGTGGTAACTTTGAACTTCGATTATTTAGAGAAGCAGAGGCACATGCCAGCTTGTACTGTATTTGTACTTTTAATAGATATTTCACCACTGTGAGTATGTACTGTATGTTATAACTTAAACAGATTTTAAAAAATGATGCAGCAAACTGTCTCTTTAAGGTAAGAAATGACACTAATATTATATTGTTGTGCTCTTTAAAACTTTGGAATGCATGCCAACCCTTCAATCAAAATCTCGAAACAGGTGCAAAAAGCCGGTATTGATCGCTCTCCTTTTCTAATACAGCTATGTAGTAAATGTAACGCAGACGAAGCCAACTGTATGGAAGGTTTTTTTTGCTTATTGTAATAATTTTTGAGTTGCAAATTTAAAGAAACACAAATAAGCATCTAAGCTCATTTTATCTCTAATGCTCTAAAGTGGCCGTTAAGCTTCTTAATAGAGCTAAATTTGAGAAGCCTAATTTCTCTGTCTAATCCTCTGTATATCACAGAGTTAGTGGACATTGAGATTCATATTTGGATTTTTTAACATCTACATGCCAGTTTTTAAATCATTAAGACTTGGGATCTGATGGATTACTACTTGTAACCACTGCAGTAACTTTGTAAATTTCACTTTGCCATTATGTCAGCATTTTACCAACCCTAACTACATAGTAAGACCCAGCATGACCCATACAACTTACAGTGAAATACTGCTCTCACCTAACACACAGCAACCTTTTTGAAAGAGTGTAGCATGCCTTACGGTCACATTACTGTCAACACTTGATTTCTTTAGTTTTAATTTTAAATGAGGGGCTTTCACTTGCCTCTTCACGGTAGCCATTTTGACATGTTGCAGCAGGAAGCACACATGTGTAAACAATCTACTTAATGATGGCTACCAAAGCTAACTGGGACACTTGAATAAAAGTTAATGTTATTAGTAACTGTGCTTTCCCTGCTATGACAAGTCAAAGTGTCTGCTGCGAAAAAAAGGCCTGTGGAATGATTTCTATTCTGTTGTTACTTTTCGTGCAGTATCCCGGTGCTTACTTCTTCCACTGTCTAGAAGGAAAGCATTTGGCAAACATGCTCAGTCATGTTCCAAGAAGTTGATTAGAGTCCACGTTTCAAACAATAGGACTTCTTGCCCGCCTATTGGCTAAACGGCCTTTCTTAAATTGAAGCAGCCTACTTCCTAACCGACACTGGGTGTCGCTCCAGAGTGCCTAATATCGCTCCCGTGCGCTTATTCCGCCGCTATCACCCACCCTCAGCCTTGTGCTGTGTGTGCGTGTGCGTTGTGTGTCGGATAGAAAGTCAGCCTGGTTTCCAGCTGAGTGCTTGCTCTCTCACAGTGTGTGTGTGTGCGTGTGTGTGTGTTGTCATTATTATCCACTCTGCTCCCAGCTCAGAATGGCCAGATTCACTCAGACTGAAACAAGAAGGCAGCACCATCCACAGCAGCCCCAGCCCGCTCACTCCAGCCTGGTTTTCACCGGACCGGGGGCACCAGCGACCCAACAGCCACTACTACTTATCCCACATCAGCACCAGTACCCTCAGATCACATTCCCGAAACCCATGAACGGGTCAGAACCCATTTCAATTCATCCGGAGAGCGGCAACATGAAAGACCAAGATGCCATTAAGCTGTTTATCGGGCAGATACCGCGGAACTTGGAAGAAAAAGACCTGAAACCCCTGTTTGAACAGTTTGGGAAAATCCACGAACTGACAGTTCTCAAGGACCGATACACCGGCATGCACAAAGGTAACGTGTCGCCCCTCAAATGACTGCGAGGCCCACATATACCTTAATAATGTTTATTATTACCTGTGCCTTTTGAACTCTGAAATATTCTGATATTTGTCACTTTTTAAAATGTATTTTCTTTACGTTGTATGGGATATGAGATCCGTCTAATATTCTTAACAATTCATAAAATCATCATGTGCATCATTACTTACATTTTCTCATCTTGTGGTTTGTCCCAGATATGATTGCTTTGCTTATAAAGTACAAGTTCCTGTTATTTTTGACAGCCAGCGTTTGTAGATAATTCCACATTTTTTGATTACGCGGACAACCAAAATGGGAGATTTACTAACATTATGAGCGATTGCAGTATCCCGAATGACAGGGTGGCATTCACCATGTTCTGTATTTTATTGCAATTGAACAGTATTTTCTTAACGCGCTCTTTAGTGGGGCAGAGGCGCTTGGAAAAGATGCATTTTTAAAGAGCCTTCTCTTGCCAGTCCCGTCTTTTGCGGAGGGGCGGCATCATTTATTCATTCAAATGCTTTCTTTAACATCTCCCCATGTGCGAATGGGGCGGGCTGGGTGCAAACCCGATACAGCGGAATCAGTTTAATACCACGGTGTCTCCAAAGGGCGCAAGAACTGTCGCAAGATGACGGACGTCGCCACGGATTCTGCGCTGCTTCTGCTGAAATGAAGGCAGAGGGTGTAAATCCACTCAGCTCACTGCGCGCGGGGACAACTTCCACCTTCCATAATGAAGCTGGTTATCAAGAATGTACGGTGTACATCACTGCGTGGGTGGGAACACCATTTCACAATATGCCCCCCTCCCCCGCTCCTCCGTCACTCACAGTCTATCCACGCAGTGTTAGGCGTCATCACCATCATCATCGTCAACATCATCATTACTTCCAACCAACTTTCATTTTCATTTGTATTTGCACATAACCTCTTGAGAACTGTTGAATTTATTGGTTGAAATAATCACAGTGACATTTGCATACACTAAGAGTCTTCCATGATAATAATGACCGTGACCAGTATCAGAACTATTACATATATTGGAATCATAATTTCATCATGTTGGGACAGTGTTGATGTTGATTGCAGCACCATATTCATGATTCGAACGGAGAAACATCGACACTGTCTGAGGAAGAGTGGTGACATGCTTTATTCTTTTGCACAACATTTAGGCTTTAATTTATGGCTTATTTATGTGCATTAATATCCGTGTTTCTAAAACTGCCCCATAGATGTCCCGGATCAAAAACATAGCTATGACTATGAAAAAGAAAAACAACGCAAAAAAAATGCCTCTTTCCAAATTCAATTCATTCCCCTCCTTTGGGATTCCTCATCTTGCACTCCTGCAGAGCAGATGCTGATATGTGAAGGATGTTGGTAGAGGAGATAAGCCTTTTATTGCAATGACATTTAGAAAAGACAAACGACAATCTGTGACAATAATGTAAATGCCATTTGCAAACATCGCAAACAATGTCATGTTGTATATGACATAGAATCACCATCAAAAGATATTACATTGCAAAGGTTGTTGTTCACAACTGTCACAAAGCCCTTGTCTTAAGGCCGTATCCAAAATAGTGATTCCTTTTGCCCAATGTATATATTTATATATTCATAAATATGGATTTACATGATTGATTGCATAGTTTTAATCACAGAAGACACAACAAGCAACTTTTAAAAAGATTATAATAAATGAAATTTAAGTAACAGAAATCAAGGAAGATCCTACAAATGAAAATACATATATGTAGAGGTATTTGTTTTTTATGTGTATGTTCACGTTAAAATGAGCTGATGAGCTAAAATATCTGATCTACTGTTTCATACTGGATATAGCATTAGATTATGCTATCATAGCTTCTATTAGCCACATATTTCATGAAGCCACATGCTGATTCTACACGTGATATTGTCAGTGTGTAGAAGGGAAGACATTTCTTTCAGTGTAGCACTCTTGGCATTCATTGGTATGTGTTTGCTTGTGCATGTGTGTGTATACTTATACAAAAATGTTGTTGCCCTGTGTTACATAATGATTGCAGTATTTAACTCTTGAATGATGGATAAAGCTTTGATAGATATTATTCAAGTGAAACACATGGCACAATTACAGCTATGGAATAAATGCATATGCTTATTATTAGTACTATAGCACAAATCTAGGGAATTACTTGCTCACCTTGATTTTTTTATTTGAAAGGTTTCATGTCTCTTTTCTTTATAACTATAAACAATTATTACATCATTCATGCTCTGGTGGTAAAGTTAAATAACTGGCAAAAATGTTTTTATAAAATTTGTAAATGAGATGTACCGTTTGTATTCAGTGAAATTATCTCTTTATCGGGTCCCTTGACAGTTTGAATTGTAAAACTTAAATTCTAAAGAGTTGTAAACAAAGTGAAAATTAAAGTGTATAAAGTAGAAAAAAAAACATATCCTGTAACAAATCCTGTAATTCTGCTACTGTTTATTCAGTTCAATAAATAACCCCAAAATCAAAGAGGTTAGCTAGTCTCAATGCAGTTCGTCTCTCCACTCTGAGTAAAAATTATAAAAACTTATTTCCAAATACATTTTTAAAAGTGAATTTCTGTCTGTATTCATTATCTTACAAACAACTAATTAATTGTACATAAGTACTGTTCAGTCAAATTAAAAGGCTTAAAATGTAATGAATCCATTTGCACACAATTAACAATACATAATAAAACCCTAATGTCAACGATCTCTGATGAGGTTATTTTATAGTTAATGATGTTATTAAGCAGAAAAGGATTAGAAGATCCTGATAGAAACAATGAAACTGGAACAGCACCCTCAAAGAGGAACACTGACAAATACATTGATGGACAGAGGGACACTCACTCACTCACTCACTCACTCACTCACTCA
>JAVQJD010061616.1:0-17072 GCA_036023655.1 Nannoperca australis | reverse complement strand
ATATATATATATATATATATAAAATATACTCATGGAATTTAGATATTAGACAAATATTTAGACTGGGCAATAACGTTAGCTCACATTAAAGGTAGAGAACATTCATGTGAAAGACAATTATGCTATTTAGCTAACCACAACTATGGCTTAGTTAACATCATGTTCTGTTCTACAACGTGGACCCTAGTATTGGTTGCCTAGGTAACTAATGGGGAGCCAAGTCAAAAAAGTAAACGTTTACCGCCTAAGAAAACTGGTTTATTAACGTTACAAGAACTCTGAGGTCACCAACTTTAATAAGTATATGTAAAGTTAGAGGCTAAATGTTGGTCGTACTTCCTACAAACACAGTAGTTCCACCACATAAAGCATGGCACATTTGAAGCGCTCGGTTCTACACACACAATGGGCCGAGCGGGTGGAAAATTCCGCATCTCCTGGTGCTACAAGACTACAAGTGAGCGGACCGCCCGCCCAGGATACCATTGTCCTTAAAGTCAACGCGACCAAAGTAATACCGCGAGCACGATTAGCTTTTGGCTAAGGGTTAGGGGTACTAGATTGTATGGGTGTCCAGAAATTACTATCAGAAATACAAAACCAATGTCTCTGTTAGTGTCTGCAATAGAAAACAGACTAATTGAACGTTTGCTGAACAAAGCACCAGTTGATTTAAGCATCGGTCTTTAAATACTAAGGGGTTGCTAACACGTTCTCCATTTCTAACTGCGTCAAGTTTGCCAACTTACATGTGACCAGAATACCTGACATAGTATTCAAAATAAAAGGGAAGGGTAGCTATTTATTAACCTCTATTTGGAAAGCATTGCAACACAACAGCGACATAGTTGTAACTGACATTCTATTGCAGTGTTATATACTGTAATTTAGGTTAGGAGACTACTGCTGAAGTCATTACATTAACACTGCTATAATTCAGCGCATAGTATTTCCAGCATCATTTTATTTTGATTCTTTTTGACCGGAAGTAATATTTATTAAGTGTGTAGCTTGTTTGCTAGCTAGCCAACATCCTCTCCGTTAAATAACATGACATTTCAACTCACCAAGATGTACTTCAAGCAAAGATATACTTCAACCAGAGCTGCCCTTCAAAACAAACCGTCAAGACAAGACCTTTGCCAGCGACGAAAGTTCGTTCCAAATAATAACGCTCTTGTTATTTCCCTACAAACCCATCTATAATCAAATTCAGCGCACACGTGTATGGACCACGATTCGGGGCTGCAGTGCATCATTCATTACCATTCACACTTACAACATTGCGCTACCTTCAGGTACAGCTCGTAAACTGCTGTTGCCCGCTTGGGAACGTTGCATTAATCTTTGACGCGTTTATGTAGCCTTTTTCAGGACGCACATTACGTTTTTGTTATGTATTTCATTATATTATCCCTTTTGGTTTGTTTCGCTCTTGATAACAACCACGATGATACACCATGAAAAGCTATTCAATGATGATAAAAATGATTATTCTTTCGTTATTTGATTGATTTTTATTTGAAGCTTGATATTTGGATGCCATCACCAAACGCCACGTGTCTATGTGATAATATAAACAAGCGTGTAGCTAAATAGGTGCAGCTATGCTCCTTAAACACCAAATAATGACTACATGAAAACTAAAACGTGGACACTGTTTACTAATTACTAATTCATATTATTAATTAACATAATAATCCTAGTGACTGAACTTTTGTAAAAAAATAAAATAAAAAAAGCACAATAATGTAGGCCTATAGCAGAAATAATCATATTGCAAATTTGATGTTTTAATTAAAACACAAACGTTTGTGTTCAATTAACATTCACTATTCAGATAGTTTTTTAGAAGTAAATGTACCAATACTACAATGTGAAAACAATGAATTACAAGTAAAAGTCATGCATTCAAAACTGTAGTTAAGTGAAAGTGCAGAATTATTAGCAGAAAAATTTACTTTAAGTATCAAAAGTCAATGTAGTCATAATGCAACACTTTTGGGATAGAAGTATAAAGTAACGTGAAATTGATCTACCTAAATAAAGAACAAGTACCTCCAACTTTACCTTACTACAGTTCTTAATAAATGTACTTTCCACTACTGTCCTTTTATTATTGACATATATTGTCATACATTTATTATTCCAGTCACAACACATAAAAAAATCACAAAAATAAAACTTTTTCGGCTTGTTTTTATTTCATGAGCACCTGAAAGCAGCACACTTTCCCTTTTTGAATCAGCAGGGGGAGCTCATGTTGCACACGTAAAGGCTCATGTTGAACAAGGCAAGGAAAAAAAATATATATTTTCCTCATGTATAAAGGCTTTCCCCCAGAGGATAAAGAAGACTTCATGTTTGATTCAGCTGTACAGATTGTACTAGGCATTTATCAGCACTAGATTGTTTAGCTTAGAGCTCCTTGCATTGTTCATATCTTATTTCCAAGTGGCAGAGAATCAAAATGTGAACGTCTTGAACATATTGTCCATTTGTTCACATCTTTTATTTTCTTAAATCCATGAAGAGTAATTAGAATATAATCATACGAGTCCAGAGCCAGTCAGAGCCATTTTGTCCTGACAAAAGATCTAACAATATAGCAGTTTGACTCCAGTGATAATATAAGCTGCTGCTCAGAAGTGACAAAGCAAGGCTGAATTGATCCCGCAGCAGAAACACTTTAGTGGTTTGAGGCACAAACATGTTTTCCTGTGAGGTTTTGCACAGGTTCCTCTTTCTCTCCCTGACACAAAACAACACTTTCTGCTACTCTGCTCCATATAATAAATGGCCACAGTCCAAAGTGGTTAGTTACAGTGTACTGGGGAAAGGTCAATGGTCCTGTAATGTGGATCGCAGTGTATTATCCTCCTTGTGCTCAGTGAGATATGAAGTCCAGCCGGCAGCACTGCGTTCTCAATTTTGTCCAACTGTGACTCGTTCAGATTAAACAACAAGATGTCCACACAGCCTGCTGTTGTTTGGATCATCTGCAACTGGGTTCATTGGGCTCAATGTGTGGGTGAGTGCAAGCACTGCAAATTAAAATAACAAAATGATGGAGTTAGTGACTGATGGCTGACTCACAGACAGATAGCTGCAGAGCTGACTGATGCTTCTATGTAACACCCAAACCTCTACTTGTGAGTGTTAGCAGCCAGCTTAGTCTCTGGAACACAGGAGGGGGGCTTAATGAGAGTTTTAATTCATTTTTGACCGGAGCTGTGATTGAATTAAACTCCCACAGAAGGGCTGGATCCTCTCCTCACCACAAGCCATTTCCTCCTATTAGAGATGTAACAGAAGCACCAGGCTGGGAGGCAGGTCAGTCTGAGATGAATGAATCTGCCTGTTCATCATTTATTTTATGGAAACATATACTCTTACATATGTGTGTGCTGGTGGTGCCGATTGTGGCTTTTTTACCTTTTTAAAGACTTAACATTTTGGGAAATATGCTAAATTGTTTTCTTTCGAAGAGAGAGAGGAGAAGATTTATACCACTCATGTGCCAGTCAGGAGGCATTTAGCCTAGCTTAGCATAAAGACTTGACACAGCCAGGCTCTGTCCAAAGCGAATATGTATGCCTATTGTTTTATTAGTTTATTTTATAATAGTTTATTGTACTGTCTACTAGTACTGTCTGTCTATTATGTACATGTTGTATCTTGTATGTAGCTGGACTCAAGATACTATAAGCCTAGCTTAGCATTAAGACCAAACGCATGAAAAACAGCTAGTCTGCTCTGTCCAGGGTATAAAACGGACTAATGACTATAGTTATATTTATTTAAGAATATCTTACCCGTCTACCTACTCTCTCATTTACATGTTACATCTCGTAGTGTGAAGCTGAGTCATGACATGATTAGAATAGCTTCGCTTGCAGACTGGAGGAAGGGGAGAAAAGCTAGCCAACTATTATAACTATTTCATTGCGAACAACAGAAACAGTGACTGTATGTACAGTACAGAATACGGCTTCCTGGAGTATTGAATGTGTTTTTAAAGTTTCTGTCCGTAAAGAAACAAGATATAGCAGGTTAATTGGTCAGCTTTATACATGTTGATAAGAATATGTTGAAACTTTTACCAGAACCAGGTCAGCTGTTTCCTTGTTTCCAGTCCTTATGAAAAGCTAGGCTACACACATCCTGACTTGAGCTCTTAAAAGCTAATATCAGGCTCTATAGCTACTAAATGCTCCACTATGTTCACCAGCCAGTCACTAACTGTCTGTCTGTGGTTTGGCAGTGTAGCAGGAAGTGTACAGTCTTTAGAGCCTTTTCACTGAAAACAGCAGCAGCATAAAACAACACTATGAGAGCGATAATAGTGAAACAAACGTAACGTAAAATTGCGGGCCAGACAGATAAACAATGGGTCTTGGACTCTCAAAAAGCTCCTGAAAGCTGGGGGGAACTGCAGATTCGGGTGATAATTCTCTGTAAGTTCATTTCTACGAGCAACCCCTTTCACATTCTCACCTTGTTTCCACATTGTTGTTTGAGACATTTACATGAAAATATAAATTATTGTTGCTTTACAAATAGCAGTATACTTTAAACAGTGTGCCAGAGGGCTTGTGTCCCAACATACAGTCATACCAAGACAACTTAACTCCAATATTAGGTACTAATTGGCTTCATTGCTCTGTGAGTTGAATAACCCCATGGGCTTGCAAAACCGCAAAAGTTTCTTGAGGCTTTAGTGACATACAAGGGTTTTACATATAGTCACATTTATAGTACTGTGATGGATGTCATTTCGTTACTGTATATCTGTGACTAATATGCTAAGTGATTAGATCAACCGTTGCTACATGAGTTGATGTATTTATTGCTGGTTTCTTGTAGGAACAAATCCTATTGTGCAAATGGAAGTAATGCATTTTTTGTTGTGTTGTGCACAGACCTCTATATGTAACAATAAATGATGTTTGGCTTTTATTTGCTGGTATATCACTTCTGCTTTGGCTCCCTGTGGAAGACATGGATGGTATGAGCAGCAATAGCAAGCATGGCTCACACTGATCTGTTGAAGGAGCAGCACAGAATCACCACACCGCTGTGTGCTAAGCAGCAAATATGGGAACAAGAGTGATTGTATTGTCATGTCCCTGAAGAGCGGTTGTTGCTATAAAGTTGTCTTTCAATAATAGATAGCAGAAGATAGATGGCTGGAAGAATGGACACATGTACAGTTACTGAAAGCTGAAATACTTTTACTGACGCTGCTGATACAAAAGACTGTCCTCCCCAGAAAAAATACCGCGTTAGTCACTTCAGCAAATGCCCCAAAATAACATATTTACGTTAAAGTGACAAAATCTTCTAGCGGTCATAGGAATTATGCCTCTTGTCCATCAGGAGCAAAGGAGGAAGTAGCGTGACATTGTTACAATGCCACTAAGTCCACATAGGGACAAGGTCGGGGTGGTTGGATGGGTCAGTAAAATGTCAGACTTTGCTTTCTGTTTTTTACAGTCAATGTTTTTTCATTTTGCTTTTAATCATGACCTTAAGCAAGGTATTATGTTATGCTATTATTGTAACCATGACAACGAAGGTCCCATAACCTTAAATTCAAGTTATTTTAACCCAAATCAACATGCCTTTTTAACCATAACACAGTACTTGTATTGATGTTTCTGATCTTTAAGCTTAATCAAGTCATGTTTTGTGAAAATGTTGAAAATGCTGAACTAATTGTTTAAGACAAGGTGAGACATATTTCACTGATGATTTCCTTTGCTAAAGTCAAGTTAATTGAAAATCTAAAACATTAAAATGTCTGAAAGTGACAGCCTTTGAATAAAAGACCAGCATCATAGATCTGTCCAGTCATGGTGTCTATCCATCACAGTTGTTGTGCATGGTACAAGCCTTATCCCACTCATCCACTATGAGAAAAAATGTAGATCTGTCTTACTTAAGCTGCAGTAATAATGTGGGGGTTAAACACCATGCGGAAGCTAAGGACTGTCTTTACATATGAGTGCGTGAGCCCACAGCAGAGTGGAGTAGAGCTGTGAAGGGGGATGTGCAGATTACTTTGTCTTACACCATGGTGATGAAGTCTCTCTCTCTCATGCTCACTGTCTCTTTTCCTGCTCTCAGCCTCTCTTCATAAAAACCAATACATACAGCAGGGTTAATGTAATGATTTCAGATACTATCATTCAGTTACATTATCCGCCTCTGATATAAAAGAGGGGTTTCATTTATCACAGCTACATATACACATTACACATATTTTCTTTGTATTTTAAAGATGTTTACTGGTTCAAAATGCTTTTCTACATACAGTAAACTCTTCACTGAAAGGCCCAGTACACAAAGCCACTCCTCATTTTGAAACAATATTGTGCATTAATCCTTCATTTACACTTGAAAAGATTTGGTTTTGTGTGGTTGTTAGAGATTGCCTAATTTGAAAAGGTGAAGCCAAACCCCTTTAAAACTTTTAATTTGAAAAGGCCTTAATTAACAAATGGATTCCAGTTTCAGGGTTACATTAATGTTAAAATGTTTTCAGGTGAAAATGATTTACATTTGAAGAGATTTGTATTCCCAACAGTGTTCAGATATTAAGATGACCAACAACCCAGATTTGGGTTTAATTAATGACTAAATTAATGGAATACAATATATTAAAAGGTTATGGTTAGGTTTCAGATGAATTATCTGCACAGTGTAATGTTTTTTAAGGGGTAAATTCCCCTAAAAATGTACAGAGTAACATTATGTATTACCCTTAATTTGTACCAATAAAAGACATCCATAGCGACCATAACGTCAGGGGTTAATCTACTGATGGATAATAAAAATGTTCATAGACTGATCCGACATGATGAAGAATACTTTACTGTGTTTGGTGGTTTATTGATGTTTTCTTTGTACAAATGAAAAGTGTTGTGTAAGTGTTCTTACAAAGGCAAGCACGATGCACATTTCATGAACACTTTCAATTTAGACTTGTGCTGCGTTGAACGTGTTGCAAGGTCCAACTGTATTTCAAGATGGAAAACATCTCCACTTCCTCCCACTGTACAAAATAACCTATGTTGCAGCCAGCCAGCAGGGGGCGATTGAGATGTTTTGGCATGACAGCTGTAATGTCATCCATTTTTATACATAGTCTATGGGTCCGACCTAGTTAGATTGACGTTCTGACTTTTACGGACCGCCCTTCCCAGAAATACAGTATAGATCATCTGTGCGAGCAGGACCCAAGACTTTCCCCCAGGAGGCTGCTGTTTGTGTCCCATGTGAAAACAAAAGTCAATGGTAACTTATTTTCACTTACGTCAGATTGTAATGTTAAGTTTCGTAAGTTAAGTTACGTTAGTAAGTCACGTGATTTAAGTCGTGAGTCACGTGATGTTACTTAATTTATATACATTACTTAACTTAAAATCTAACCAAGTAGTATTGGTGCCTAAAGCTAACCCAGCTGCTACTGTTTCACAGGTGCAGCAAAGCTAACAGGAGAGTCAGAAAGATGTCAGTCAAGCAGTGTATACAGAGAAGAGTGGGGTTTACCTCTAAACCATGCAGACAATCTTTTAATTTATCACATCCATTATTTTATCATTAGGTGTCCATTATAAGGCCATCAATTGGTAAATGAATTGCATTTGAAGGTAAAAAAATATTAAGGTATTTAGTTTCACAGTACCTAGATGCAGTGTGTCACTAAGCTGCTAATACAAGTAAATAAATATAATTTTTCTGGGTTTCAAAGGAGAGTTTACACCAAGTCCATTTTAGTATTGTCATATTGTTTAGTCTGTCGAGTTACTGTTGAGAACGCAGCGCTGTGTGCAAACACCAGGACACGCTGATCTCATTTGACGACAGCTACAATGGACTGAGGAGCTCAGAAGCAGCGCAGTGAGGGAACACTCATTACATGACATCATTAACCACTTAATGGGCAGCAGTTTACTGAGGGGTGGTGAGGAGGCTGCATGTGCAAACATTCTGTCAGGCTCCGCTGTACACTGCAGAGATCAAAGCCACATTATGCTGCTTTGTTTCAGTTTCAATCCTGACAATGAGAAGATGCTGGATTTGATCAATCTGTTGGCTGTTTGATGCCTAATGTTATGTCTGGTGACGGTCTAACGGCTGTTTCTCAGGCCTTTGTACACTGCTATAGTGTAAGTGCACTTACGCCCTTTTGGCCCCAAATAGTTCAGTGTGTTTAGTGTTTGGTCTTTTGGTTTTTGATGACTAACTCTGGATGGGATAAAACTTAACACATGTCCATTTGACAGTAGTGAGCATCAGTAGAAATATGCCCCTCATGCCCCTCTGGTTCTCACCCCTCAATATATCACATTTGATCAGATATTTAAATTGGCAGTTGCTATGCCAATTTTAAACATATCCAAAATTATTTGAATGTATGTATTGCTATAATATTCATCTGTACAATGGAGGCCTTGAAACAAAGAACAATGGGACTTCGACCACGGTTGGATATTTGCTCTAAGCAGTGGTTGACAGATTATGTAGGGTCACTGTGTTTTGGTTGCAGCACCAATGACAGCTCACATCATCAGTTTAGTGAATAATGTACTGTCATTCATGTTCCCTGGTTAGTGGATGATTTCAGAGTAGCCTGCAACAACAAGGTTAAACAGCTTCACAACACCACACTAGATGCTTCCCCATCTTTGCTGCTGTTCCAACATGCACTGACTGCAGCTGTGAAAATCTGGGCACAATGCCAAAAGATTAATTTAAAAAGATGCTGGCACTTTAATCATACAGTTCACCTCATGCTTTAATCACTCTATTATGAAATGATCAGTACTGACAGTGGCTTGGTCACTGTCTTAGCTTAATCTTCCTGATGACTGGATAACATTGATAATATACATTTGTAGCGTCTTGACATGCATTTTGTCTGGCATTTTTCCTTTATTATTTCTATAGTCACAGGAAAGACATACAACGATGTATTAATAATATATTATAATATATATATATATTTGCAGTATTGCAATGATGCTGTTGAACTAATGTGACGTGCATTGTTTTTAGAAAATGTGACTCATGTCATGTCCGTTTCTCAGACTCTCAGATTGCAATCATATCAATATTTGAAGGTTAGTGTATAGTATGTAGACCAACGGATCATGTAAAATAGGGTGTAAACGTAAGTAGTGTGTGTGTAGTCTTGGTACCAGCTTGTATCGGTCTACACTTACATCTCCTCTGTTTCATACTCACTCCGCATCTGTTAATGCTCCAGCATGTGCACGGACTGTTGAGCTGCCCCTGCAGAGATGTAACTGAGCATGTTTATATCACAGAAACATGAACCAATGCCACACTGATGCAGTCATCAGGCTTTAAGGCTCACTCCTCCACTGCGACTTTTATCTCATTTAATTATGCTGAGAGGATGACACCGGAGCAGGGCCTTTAGTACACACTAAGATAGGGCTCTGTCGTGTGGGAACATCAGCGAGCAACTGTACCTCCACGCCTTGCCCCCCCTCACACAGACCGATCTTTCCATCTTCGGTCTTTCGTTTATTGGTTAATTACGTTACTCATCTCTTCCCTGGTCTCAGCAGTGTCAGTGGAACAGCTGGGGTTGTTCCTGGAGCACAGATCCTGGGACACATAAATTAAAACTCCCCCTGGTGCCATCGATTGGGACAGAAGGAAGGGAAGTGCAAACCCTTCTCTCGTCCTCTTCTTTGTGTTTTAGGATCTCATTCATTTAAAATTACTGACTGAATGGGCAGGGGAGTTTGAATGTCACACACACTGACCTTGGTTGGGTTATTCCCACATGATCCCAACCTAGACAAAGGTCTACGTTGGTGTCCTCTGTGACACATGTTTTTTTTCACATTTGGACTGTCCTAACCATGATCTTGCACATTCAGAGCTGGTCGTTCCCTTGTTGTGTAGCTGGTGAGGGGGAAGCTGCAAAGATATCAGTTCAATCCAAAAAAACAGTCCTCCAAACCACAGTCATAGACTCAAAAACTGAAGAAGAAAATACTACTTTATAATACTTTTTATATTGCGAGGATCAAGAAATGCCCCTTCTGTGTCAGTGTGGCGTAGTTGTTTATACCATCATGGGATTCTCAATTGAAAGTCAGATTGGTGAAATTCTTTAAGGTTGCTTAAGGCATTGTTTCACACACTTGACTAAAGTGAAGGTGACCCACATCCATTGTATAAAACACCTCACATTTTCAAAGATGCAACAAGACTTTTTTGCAAAACCAACAACCACAGACAAGAGTTTCCCACCCTTACTAATTGATCGTACATTAAACCCTTTTCCCGAGCAGCAATTTCCCAATCATAGCTTATTACTAGAAAATGTCAAGCTGTCAAGTTGTATCGTCTTTTAATTAAATGCCTTTGTAAAACCTAAAACCAGAGCTAACGTGTAAGCAATAGATTTAACAGTATGTTAGTTTGTTCTAACTTAAAGGGTAATTCCAGTACCTGGGCCCAATTTTACATATTTTGGGGTCTAAATGAGTAGTTAGAGTTATCAGGGTCAGGTAACAAATCTTAGGTTCACAATATTTGCAAGTAATATATAATGTATTTGTTACAAGTAGTCACTAGTTAAAAGTTTTCGCAACCCACAGGAATTGATGTATCAAATCTGAAGAGTGAGATGTAAAGTGTCTCTTTAACAGCATTAAAGTCATTCATTTTCGTATTTTGAAAAAAATATTTTCTTTATCTTTACACCATCTTTGTTGTGTAAAGAGACCATAACCGCCCTAGGTGGGTTATTAATTTTATTTGCCATTTTGGAGTCACCAAGATACAAAACTGACAAGTTCAAGTGTAAAAATGAAAGTGTGTACATATTAGGACTTAATTCAACCTTCAGGGTTTTAAACAGTATGCACCTGACACATGTGACCTTAAATTCAGATTTAAGGATATAGCTTGACTTTGCCACTCCAGGACTTCCACCCTGCGTAATACTCACAATTTCACTATATTAGACACACACTAACCCAATAAAGAGCACACAGGTTCATACACTAATGAAAGCCAAAGACGTGTTCTTTCCAATATCAAAACTACACTATATTGAATGTTTACAACTTGCAAGACACATAAATAAACAAAAAGAACAAACGAACCTATCCTACTCCAGACACATAGCCAATTCATGAACACACACACACACACACAGTGTCTACAATCTACACACATACTTACTCAGCCAAATATGAACACTCACTTACACACTGGCTTGCTTGAATGCCTTCTGGGCTCCAGCACAACTGTCCAATCAACACCTGATAAGCATCATGCACCAACCACGGACCAAACAGAGAGTAATTTAAGAGCCCATTTTCATAGAATGGTGTTACAGTACTTTTGCCTGTTCATCTCTGTTGCTGTCGCAGTGTTTTGGCGGGAGAATTGCTTGGGCAGCATGAGAGCGTGAGAATGAACGTGAAAGCATGTGTCTCACGCCAGAAGTGTGAGTTGGCAACACTGATGAAAGTCAGTATTGTGCTGATATATAGTTAAGTCCTACTTCAATAAAATCTGTTACCACCTTAAAAACAAACACTGTGGAATATATTTGTGGTAGTTAAATTGGGTATTGCTTGACAAAAACTATTTGAACATGGCTTGTGTTGCAGTAGCAGAAAATCAACAAGATTCCAGCATCTTCACTTCTTCTAATTTGACATTTTTAGTTACCAGTTATTCCACAATTGGGCTGGTCTATGATTTTTTGCTCAAAGAAGCACACGATTAGCTACATTTTAACAGCTGGCCTGGTAACCTTTTTGTATACGGTGGCCAGTACAGGATTAGAGTGTGGTGCACCACAGCTGTTTCATTTTGGCCAGGAGTGATGCAGACTACCTCATCCCATCCAGCAATTCTGACATCCATCTGGACAAATGGCCTACAGTTGTTATTGTGTTGCATTTCATTTTTGTTACCATGCATTTTCTAGGCATGTAACAGCAGCAATAATCGAAATACAGTAGCATCAACAATCATAGCAGTAGTAGCAGCTATAGTGATTGTAGTAGCAGCAGTAGTAGTAGCTGTCACGGTAGTAGTAATAGTAGCAGTAGCAGTGGTAGGAGTAGCAGCAGCAGTAGTAGTATTTAGCAGAAGAAATAGAAACATCAGTAGTAGTACTTGTAGTAGTAGTAGTAGTAGCAGCAGTATAAGTATTAGCAGCAGCAGCAGTAGTAGTAGTATTTAGCAGAATCAATAGAAACAGCAGTAGTAGTATTAGTAGCAGTAGTGGTAGGAGCAGCAGTATTATTATTCGCAATTGTAGTAGTTGGGGTCAGGCAGTAACTTCAGTAGCAATGGTAGTATCAATAGCAGAAATAGTAGTAATATGTATATAGCAGTAGCAAAACAAATCATTGTGGGAGTATTACTGCCTGTGATATCAGAAACCATTTAGCACATTCTGAGTTGCTCTCTCTGCAGCTGCAGGCCTCCTAGCTGCCTGGCTGGGCTGTTTTCCAGGAGTAACAGCTCTGTGGTCACGTGTCTGCGTGTTCAGGGAGGATGGGGAGGTGGGGGGCAGGGAAAGGAAGCATAGAGGAAAATCACATGTTCCCAGGAATGTTCGGCTCTGTTGTGGGTGAGCAGTGGGAAGCTCATGGCCATCAGCATGAAAACAGTGAAGGAGCAATTCAAGATAGAGTGGAGCAGACCATGTTTCAGGACTGGTTAGGTTGCTTACGAGCAGCAATAAATAATATGGAAGAGGTGTATTCATTTGATCTGCGTTTTTGAAGGTCAGAGCCAATTCCAATGATTTTGGAGTGAAGCTGCTGAGGGTTTTATTTATATATTGGATTATGGTGAACTTTTTTTGATCTGGCACCCCTACCCTACTGACAAGACAACATGCCCCAAAAATCCAAAAGTCTCAAAACAATCACTATGACTGTAACAATTCACGGCGGTCTCACCAAAAAGTGGCCTTTGCTCTCCCACGTGACTGCTCGCAGGGCTTGTTAGTGATCTACTGTAGCTGGCGAGTTAAACGTTAACTACCTATTTTCTCTCTGCTGTTCTGTTTACTTCCCCCTGTCATTTTGTTCACCATTTTGCACCATTTCTAAGCTAACAAGCTTGCTAACGGTCAACAGGTCTTTTTTGACTACTTGGGGGCAGTGAAAACAAGTTGTGAACACAACGTAGACATATTATCCTCTGTTTGGAGCAGGAAGTGTACAGTGGGTTTTTAGACCCTTTTCACTGTAACCGGTCTGAGACAACAAGTGAAGAATAACAGTAAAGTTATGGCCAGGACAGATAAACAATGAGCTGAAGCTCACTATAAAGCTCCATAAAGCTGAGGGGAGCTGCAGATTTGGGGTCATAATTCTCTGTAGGTTGATCGCTATAGAAGCGACTACTTTCGCATTGTGTTCACTTTGTCACTGGATACATTGTTATTACAAAAATATACATTATAGCTGCATTAAGGTTAGGCAAAGATTGTGGTAATCAAAAAGTAATCAATGCTTCTTCCCAGTTTATTGTTATCATGATAATTATTGAGAACAAGGCATAGCCTTAACATTGTGATAATGCTTTACGCCAACAAACTACATCAGTTTTCAGGACCCCACATGTAAAATGAGTCTGCTGCAGATTTCTAAAAGTGATAGATTCTAAAAGTATATTCATGATATAATTTATAATATAATATAAAAATAAGATAACTATAATTAGAAACTGGATAACCTTATACTACGTATCATATAGGATCAAAAATATGATCAAAAAGTGGCATTCAAATCCATTTGGATGTGATCTGCAAATACACAAAAAACATCATCATAAATATGTCATCAGTCAAACTGCAGAGATGGATAAAGTTAAGTGTATAATAAAAAAAACCCTCATCCATGACCACTTCACTGCCTTTATTAAAGCTGATCTTATAATCTGCAGTTTGCCATTAGCTTGTAGAGCTTCAGCTCACACAGAGAGGGAGAACAGGGCCTCTATGATCTTCATATTGAAGTGATCTGCTACTGCCTCTGGCTTATTGAATTCCCTCTAGTCACCACAGGAAGAAAATCCTAATTGACAATTTCACACCGGCTCCTTCCCTGCCCCGTTATTCATTTCCTATCATTAGTCCATCATGGGTCTTAACTGTATTCCATCTCTTTATTAAAATTACTTACACATTTCCTCCTTATCCCCCTATCACCAGTTCCCTGCTTGCTCCTGCAATTGGAGTACTCTTGTGAGGCTAGTCTTTGAGGAGCGCGCTGAATGGGTTGTATAATTGTGTGTTACGTAACAGTGAATTAGGCAAGAGATATGTTAAAATGAGGGCACGGATTGGTGGCAGTAAAGAATGTTGTGTTCTAGCTTTTTGCCCCACAGAATAAAGGGGAGGAGAGTTTGTCCAAAAACATGTGTGTGTGTGTGTGTGTGTGTGTGTGTGTGTGTGTGTGTGTGACAACAGCAGTGAGGGATGGAAAGGGAAAGACAGAAACAGATAAAGCTGGTGTGCAGCAGAGGGATAGATGCGTAGGCATGGTGTAACAGCATGAGTCATCACAACTTAGCTGATGGACGTGTGGCCTGAATCCCAAGAAGCCCCCTCCTGAAACCTACTGTATATATTAAGTTTTTCCTGTTAAACCATTTAGAGTAGTAATACCAAAATATTTTTGGCTTCCATACTTGGTGTTGTTGAGTTTTTGCACTGCCCACTTGCACAACTGTCAATCAATGTGTGGGCAGTACTGTGAATTAGTTTTCTGGAATTTTCTGACATTAAAGTTTGAATTACTATAATTACTGCTTTTATCTGTGTCTTTCAGCCATGCTAGCTATTAGCTATCTATTCCAAACAAACTGGAAATGTAAATTTCACAATTCCCCATATGGCGGTGGAGTTTTCTGAAAAAGACCAACAGATTATTTTAATTAAGTTAAAGTTCAAATTAAAATGAAAATAGGTTAAATGAATCAAAAACAAATACGCTTATTTGCTGTCTTGCTGAGAGTTACATGAGAGAATGGATACCACTCATGTCTGTACAGTAAATATAAACCTACCGCCAGGAGCCTGCTAGCTGAGCTCAGCACAAAGACTGGAAACAGGGTGAAGCAGATAGCCTTGTTTTGTCTGAAGGTAACAACATAGTCCTACAAATACCTCTCAACTAATTAACACCTTATATCTTGTTTTGTGAACAAAAATGTAAGTAAGTAAGTCATTTTAAGTTGTGGTTTGCTGTTTCTTCCTGTTTCCATTTTTTGTGTTGTAAGTTAACCGGCTGCTGGTGGTAATTTGTGTCACTACTGGTGACAAATGACAAAATATAAAAATGTGTATTATGATTTGTGAGTAATTTATGGTGTTTACAAATGTATTTCCCAGTCCACAAACCTATACCCTTCATTTTGAACAAATGTTAAGCAATTAAAAAAATAAATACATCCTAACTTGATTAAATGACAGTATTCCACATGCATGTCTACAATGCATGTATAATATATACAATAGCTTGTCACCCTTTGACGAGACAATGTTTAAGTAAGTATTTTTAAATTCAATATTCTTGTGTTACATTTTTTGGCAACTTCTCATTCTAATGAATCTTCTTTGGATACCTGGCAAAAGTAAATTGGAGTTAATGTAGGTTTATTCAACTGGTATGCAGATATTAGGAGTTGGTTCATTGAAATAAACAGCTGGTGGTGCTAATTGCCGAGTTGGGTGTCCTTAAACCATGGCAGAAGAAGATGGAAATATGAAATTTCTGTTTGTTTCTATGAGAAAGTCTCCTCATGGTTCCACACAGATCTGATGTTTTTGTGTGCTGCTATTTTTAGTCTCATCAGTGGAGCGGAAGCTTGAGTGGCATTTAAAACACATGCTTCATGTACCTCATGATTTATTCTCCAAGTCTGTTTCCATTGCACATTTTACTTTTATTGATACACCACCTTTTCCACCTTAGCCTAATGTGAAAAGGTTTTTTTATGAACAAATTGAAAATGCGCATACAAACAGGTGGATGGAAATCCAGTTGCTGACTTTTTTTATCATAAAGCAAGAAGAGGGGGTGTCCCTTTCCTGACCCCTATAGACATGCTTATCAACTGTATCTGTCCCAACATGATAACAATTTAAGAATCAAGTTAATTTGTCTTTTAATGTTAAATTTTTAGCTAGTTAACTGAGGATAGGACTGCTTTGTGAGAACAGTGAGATGAGACAAAAAGCAGCTTCTGCTCTTTATGTGCAGCTGTGTGGATCCTCCTCTGCAGTGAGTACAAGCTGAGCCATCAGTTTATTCAAAATGTGCATAATTTGGCATATCAGCAGTAAGCTTAATTTGTCAGGCTTTACATTAGCTAAGTCTACAAGCTTAGCTGCCTCTCCATATGATAGATTCATATTTGGTGTATATCTTCACATCTAGATAGTGAGAGTTACTAATGAGCCTATTTCCCAAATTGCTTTAAGAAACATTTATCTTGTGTTTATTACAATTCCATTTTGAACTTTCTCTTCAAAGTCAAGTCGTCGAGTTGGTCAAAATAGTCCTGAAAAATGTCAATTTGTAAGATTGGAATTATATGGTTAATTACATCACTCACATAGTCACACACAAGATTTTTATATTTCGCTTTGATGACTCAAATCGCATTGTATTTCCCCTGCTGCATAGACACTCAATAAAGCCTGGACTTTACTGTCGGCCCATTTGTGAACTATGATGGTTCCCAGTTCTTGCAGTGGGAACACAATTAAAGGGGAAGGGGTTTCTCTGACTGTTTTTAGAACTAGAAAAATCCTGCCAAAAAATGTGTCTCTGTTGTTACAAACGACATATCAATTTGGAAGACTTGTTCAAAGAGCCAAACATTTCCCTCAGGAGTTGGTGGAGACCAAAACAGAGCTAAAATCTGAGCAAATATTAAACTTACATTCATCACGTGGCCAGAAACAAAACGCCAACTGTCAAAAATCTATGATTTTATCTTGTTGTGGAATTTTGCCCCAAAACCAAACCAAACCAATGCCC
>JAVQJD010061615.1:0-25322 GCA_036023655.1 Nannoperca australis | reverse complement strand
CACACACACACACACACACACACACACACACACACACACACACACACACACACACACACACACACACACACACACACACACACACACACACACACACACACACACACACAGAGCTGGCCTCGCAACTCCTGTGGACAGGAGGGGAGACCGGGGATCGAACCGGCAACTGACCTGCTCCACCTCCTGAGTGCAAAATGTTTGTACTATAAATGGTAAAACATTCATTTTGTTCTGATTTGCCATCTAGTGGGAAGGACCCAACAGCAGGCTCAGCACAGATTGATGGTTTATTAAACACAAAACTTACATGCAGGAACAGCAGGACCTCAGTGAGACCAGATGAACTGAAACCCATAAAATAAACCTATGACAAACAAAGAAAAGAGACTGGTATATTCAGGGAAGTCTGAAACTAGGGAATCAGGGACAGGTGAAAACAATCAAGGAGAATCAAGAGCAGGAAGTGAACAGAACAAATAGAAAGGACTTCAAAATAAAACAGGAAACACAGACACATAACGGGACAAAGGACGGGACATTTCCCTACAATATTCACTCCTGACAACTCTTAAGCATTGATTTATTGATTGATTATCAAAAGGTGTTTATGGTAACGTTGACATGCCAGAAAATAAATTATTACAAATGATACTACCTAACTACAGTGGTTTTACGAGGTTATATTGTCACCTTACAGAAACTCTTAGCCTAATAAAACCTGCTGATAAGCACACTAACAATGACAACGACACACATGGTCAGATAAGACAAACAACCTTTTAAGATTAAAATTCAAGCACTTTCAACGTACCTATGCCATAACTTTCCATGCTCAAAGCCTTTATCATCACATCTGAATTGTTATTTGTTTGTTAATTGTATTTTCTTGTCATGCTAATTATTTTTATTGTTCCCTTTTCCACTGCTACACTGCAATTCCCCTTGGGGATTAATAAAGTCTGTCCATGAGTGATCGTATAGATTGTGTTGAAAATTAAGCGTTTTCCAAACCTTCCAAACTTCGTACGAACCCTCCAAAGTCTCATTATTCAGTAACAATTAACAGCGTAAGCAAACCAGTGATAATGAATTAGCCCTAAAAGCCTAAGTTGAACTATTGCACTTTGCTAGATTTCAAGAGGCCCCCCATTCATTCGTATTAAAGTTACTCACACATTTTTGAGCCAATAAGGCGAGTCCTTCCTCAGATGAGCTAGCTGACGCCTTGCTGGCTCTTTGAGTTATTGATTTTCATTGTGACCTGAAGTTGGATAAAAGTTAAAATCAGCCTTTCTGCCTCCACAGACTTACCAGCTACTAAACCTCCAGTGTGTGTGTGTGTCATTCCAGTTCATACATCTCAAGTGTGTGTCTGTGTCTTCAGGATATTCCCAGACCCCCCCCCCCCCCTTCAGCCATGAACCACCAGCCTTCTGCCCCTATCTGCCCCACAAGCCTGTCAGCCCTAACAACATGGTAATTAAGTGGAAGCTACCCGTCACAAAGCTGCAGTGCTACACATTTCTTATTGGATTACAAGGTGCTGGGAAGGAATGCAGGACCCGGCCGGTGCTCTTCCTCGTCCTGCTGCTGGTGGAGGCCGAGAGAAACAACACGGGTGAAAATGAATAGGCATCCTACCCTTTCCTTCACGCCCGCTGATCGCCATTGCATAATACAGCATGTGCCATTTATTTCTAGAGTCAAAATAACCCACCGTGTGATTTTTCTGTCACTGTGTGTGTGTGTGTGTGTGTGTGTGTGTGTGTGTGTCAGAACGAGTTTGTGGTGCTTAATAGATTCTTAATGTGCAAAGGATTGTAGCGTATCTGATGGGCTGGGAGTTACTGGCGTGACAACGGCAACAGTGAAACGGATGGCTTGCTTCAACACCTGGAGAAGGGTTCATAGGTGTGTGTGTGTGTGTGTGTGTGTTTCGGGTTGAGACGACTCAGGCGGTGATAAAGCAATAAACCAACCACACAGTCACTGGCAGGGCAGCCAAGTGCTATATGGGCAGGAGAAGAATGGAGCTGTTGTATCGACACAGGGGAAGTCCGTACTACGCGTTTCATCTGCGCTCTGATCATTTTATTTTCATGTTGCTGGACTTCTGTTGCAACAAACCAATACATATGATTGATTGATTGTTGAACTATTCTCCAGGCTCATAGGTCTCTCCATTATAAAGTTAATGCTGGATGCACGGGCACTATCCATTTCAGCATGGACGTCTTCGAAGCTGGACCAGCAGCCTTTACAACTCCTCCACAAGGGTCAGCCAAATGACTCATGGAGATTGACTGACACCACCATTTTCTTTCGTATGCCCCCTCGGGTTTGGGAGAATACCGCAATGGATAGCGCAACGAAACACAAACGCCTTTGTGCAAGCTCGTAGCTCACGCAACATCTGCGGAGACCTAAATCACGGTGTCTCGTGCGAGTATAAACTAGGCTAAAGAGTCTACAGCTAAGCTAGTGGCAATGTGAAGCTGCACATGAGTACAGTGGTGCTTTGTGCTAAATGCTAATGCATGCTAACATGCTGATATTTCACACATTTGTTGTTTTCCACACTCCCCATCTTAGTTTAGTGTGTTAGCATGCTAAAATTCAGTAAACACAAAGTACTGCTGAGGCTTATGGGTCATTAGTTTTGCAGGTATTTGGTCACAAAGTTAAAAAGACAAGCACTTCCTAAAGGCGGCTAAAGGGTGATGGACAAAGGTGTCAACATACTTTTGGTCACTGTGTGCAGAAACAAATCTGAAATGGAGCACGTAGTTAACTGCTGCACTTTTATTGACAGTACAGTTCTGTAATTTATATACTTATTTTATCTTTTTATATCTAATTACTTACTCTTCTGTTTGCTCACTTTATTTGTTATGGATTACAGTCAGAGACAAGAACTTTGTTGTTCAGTGTAACTCGTTCTGTGTACATATGGCAATAAAGCTTGAATCTTGAAGGTTGAATCTGGGATAAAACGTGTAAAGTCACACGGAGAGATCCTTTAAATGCAAACAAATGCAGCTTCGTGAAATCTAACACGACCACAGTAGTCTGTATAAGCAACAAACAAAGTCAGCGACCTCTGTTGTGTTTCTATCTGAGCCTTGAAACAAGAGCCACGAAAGGCGATATTCCCACACCGTTTGTGTGTGTGTGTGTGTGTCTTTTCCCAACACTACAGCATGAAGTCACTGAAGTCTCTAAATGGGAAATGACATCTGCGTACCCCAAACAAAATGCTACTGTGTGAACTACAACTGTTGATAAGAGGATGTTGGAGGAAGGGGAGGAGGAGGAGGAGGAGGAGGAGGAGGAGGAGGAGGGCGTTGGTGAGTCAACAAACCCAGTTCACTCTGCTGACATGTAAAATCTCACACTTTGGGAATGAGACAGTAAGGCCTTCAGCAGATACTTATCAGTGGCGGTTAGTGCAGACAAACACTGTCACCTTCTGCTCAGTAGCCAACTGTTGTCAGTGCGGCCATGCACGCACACACACACACACACACACTAAGATGTATTAATGTACACACACACACACACATTGTTGAGTCATGAACAAAAACAATGTCTCCATTGTGCTCCTGTTGCATGTCAGGATACTTCAGGGCTCTACATGTTAAAGAGAGATTGTACTTTTACTTAACTACACTGACAGTAACTGCAATAGTTACAAGTTGATTTTACAAACAACAACAAAATAAGATCAATTTATTAAATATGATGCATTGTTATAGATGAAAGGCCAGTCATGGTGCAGATGAGAGCTACTCAGGCTGAAGTCTTGTTTCATCTCGTTGCACACAATAATAACAAAATATTATCTTGCTTGCATGAGATAAAAAAATATATATAGCATCTTTCTTTTACTTGTAGGAGAGTATCTGAGTACTTCTTCCACCGCTGGTGGAGCGTGTGCGTCATTTGTAATCCCTTAACATTCAGTTTCCCCTCTTTTTCCCGTTAAATAAGTTAAAGGTCGGAGAAATCGTCTGTTGTGTATGTAGACTGTCCTCCCCGAGGCTGTGCAAGCAGCTTATTACGACCCACATTTACATTTGTTGTTAGGCAGCGACCCATAAAGAGTCCGCATAGGGAGGAGGTCTCGTGGATGGATGGGTCAAACAACAACACAGGACCAAAAGTCAACCTTGACTTATTTTAACTTAACTTACTTAACTAACGTACGTAATTAACTAGTTTTGGTGCCTAAACCTAATCAATCTTTGACTTAAATATGTGTTTATTCTATATTGAAATATTTAAACCCATGACTGGTAGGCAGATGTTTTTATTGTCAGACAGAGCCAGGCTAACTGTTTCCCTCTGCTTTCAGTCTTTGTGCTAAGCTAAGCTAACTGGCTGCTGGTGGTACTTTCGTATTTACTGTACAGACAAAAGGGTGGTATCAATCTTCTCATCTAACTCTTCACAAGAAAGCAAATAAGCGATTTTATACTCTTCTGTATATTACAGAACAAAAGGTAAACCAATGGAAACAGTCATGCCCAGATGGAGGGAGAACACAATAAATAAATAAAATGGAAAAGATTCCTAATATTTAGCAGGGTATGTCTTTTTCTTTACTATAATTTCTTGTTAGTTTGATATTAAACCAATTACGATTGCACACACTTTTCTCTGTCTTTGTCTCTTACACACACACACACACACACACACACACACCCACACACAGAGTAAAAAAAGATCTGATCCCGCAGGCTACTTAAAATGATGTCAGCTCTCTCTGCGGACACAAAATGTCATCATCAGCCCAAATCCAATTACAGCAGCAACAACAGGACGCTTTGAAACGACCACGCATCCACATTCTCCTCCTGACATGAGATTTCTCAGTTTGGGAAGAAAAAGAAGAAAGTGACGAGGAAACGCAGCTTTCGTTCAAGAGTCGAGTGGTTTGGCTGCAGATACACGTCTGTGAAATGTGAACGTTTGTGCCAAAAAGAAGAGATTAGAGCCTCCTGTCTTGTTCATTATTGCACGGATCAGTGTTCTGCAGCTCATGTGAAACCCATGTTTGGAGCTGTCTTTCAGCGTTCACACACACACACACACACACACACACACACACACACACACACACACACACACACAGGTCCGTAACTGGAAAGGAATGAGTGGAGAAATGCATCTTGAACGGATGAGATGGTGCTGCCTGCAGATTTATGGGGCTGATATCATGTTTCAGCTCCCCCGGAGAACACAGTTAGTCCACGTCCACTCTGTCACTTCACTTATGTGTTTTGTTTGTGTGATTTGTGTTTATGCAAATGCTCAATATCATAAAGAACAATCCAAGGACTCTCAGTGAGGCACGCTTTACAGCTTTTGTTACAGAAAGTCGAATATTTGCTGTTGTTTTATTGTAGGATTACTATCACGATATTGTAACTTGATTTAACGTCCCAATGATTTGCAAAAACTCTGAAATGAGATCCAAGTCTGTACAATTTGCTTCACAGATAACTCTGCGGCATTTATTATAGTGATTTTTTTTATCTAAAATTTGTCAGGTTTCAACATATAGTTACAAAAAACTAAAAATATGAGACACTTATTTCTGGAGGACTTGTTAACAACAAACTAAATTCACTGGTTTCAATAAAGTATGGCATAATATGATAATATGCTGTCCTCAGTAACACAATGTTTTATATAAATAAAATATATTTTATTCAAAATTTCAAAAGAAGATAGAAATTCTACAAAGTTGTGATGCCTAATTAAACTTTAAAATGACTTAATTAAAAACTAGAAGTAAAGTTTTTAGTCGTCTGTTTGGTGTGAAGTGTTTTGCTGAGTGTGAATGGGTGCAGACTAACTCCTGACATAAACCACGAGTCATAGCTGGAGCATAAAATGAAATACATATCTTTTACATCCTCTTTTATGGAAAGAGTTCAGTCTCATAAAGTTTATTGACATGAGGAAAACATTTGGGATAATATTTAAATACTCTACACAATAAAGTTATTAAACATGCACGTGTAAAATATAATATACTGTACATAAATATTACATTGGGAGAAAAAAGAGAATAATTTCTAGCTGGTCTGATTTCTGATGCAGTGCCTGTGTTTAAGATTTAGTTTGACCCCAAAACCACAACTCGAGACGACCTCTAACTGAGACAAACCTGACGTTTATAGTGCAAGAAAAGAAAGACTTAATGGAAATTAATGGAATGCTCGACTCATAGCGGGTGTGGGTCTCTTCAGTATGGCTTCCACAGAGAAGGACAAAGACTCGCTGGACGCCATCTTGGTCCCCACAGGCTTGCATGGAAAGTCTTTGGCGTACCTGTCGGTGATTTTGACGGCGTGAATGTCCTTGGCGGAGCCCTCCCTGAACTTGCGGGCGGCCTCCTCTAAGAGCTCTTTGCAGTACGGAGCCCTGAGCTCCGGCCTGAGCTCCGGCCCGGCCCCGCTGCTGCTTTTCTCACTCAGCGAGTGCTGGATGAGGGAGTGAAAGGAGTTGAGTTTCATGGAAAGCTTAGCACTGTCCTTGCTCAGCTTGTTCAGGACTTGGCTGGGGTTTTGGGAATGAGAGTTGTTAGGGAAGGACTGTCCAAAGCTCCTCTTAGGTGGGGAGAAGGCTGAGCCCTCCCTCTGGCCCCCCTGAGAGACGCCGGGAGGTTTGGGATCAGCCCGATGCTGGTCTGATGAGTCCTGCAGTGCAGCGGCTCGGGATCCTTCCAGTTTAGCAGCAAGAGCGGCCGCAGCCTCCTGCTCCGGCGGCTGGCTCTCGGCAGGCATCACCTTGGGCTCCCACACAGCACCCGGCTTCATGTTCTGCACCGCCGTGGCGTTGAACAGGCACTGCTGGTAGAGCAAGGCATCACTCAGGTTGGCTGCACCGCGGGGCCACATCATGAAGCCGCCCCGTGACGGCTGCAGCGGGTAGTGGCGGTAGGTGGTGGCCACGCTGACGTTGGAGGAGATGAGCTCGACGTTTGCCGAGCCGGCGGGGTACTGCATGGACAGATCCAGGCAGTTAGGCCCAAGGAAGTTGCACAGCTCTTTGGGCTGCGGCTCAACCTGAGCTGCCGGCGAGTAGGCCGTCTTGTAGGAGTTGTACTCAGCGGCGTGGTGGACCATGTTGTTAGGGAAGAGGAGCGAAGCCGACGCCGCCTGGCTGTTGTCCAGCAGCTCTCGTTCTTTGTACTCCCGCTCCAGCATGATGCTCTCCAGCTCCTTGTCGGCGAAGGCCCTCCTCTTCCTCATGCGATCGCTCAGCGGTGGGGGGAGAGACGGGTTGGCCGCCAGGAATGGATCTGACTGCACCGGACGGTATCCTGTCGTCACAACAACACTCATTTAATTCAAGATTTATGGCAGTTATAGCTGTTGTTATATTATATATATATATTATAATTATAAATGATAGTATGGATGTTCACAACACTGACAAACATGCAAAACTGCAACACAGGAGAGTTTCACTCTAAATATAAATCATGCTCAGTAATGAAATCATCTTTGTACGACTGACAGCGCTGGAGAAATGATAATTAGTGAAATGATCACATGCCAAAAAGAGTTAATGGAGTCACTGCTTACAGATGTTAACGAGTCCTTATGTGTGTTTTGGTGTTGTTAATTAAAGAAGATACAGGAGAAACATGTTTAATCAGAGTTAAAGGGGGAAACAAAGGAAAGAAAGATCACAAAGCATTGAATGCAAAGAAATAAAAACATGCCTCTCTTTCAGATCTGTTGCCTTGTTACCTTCGAGGATGCTTTTAGCGAGCATGGTGGACGGCCGAATGTGTCTCTGATATATGGTCCTCCTCTCGGCTGGGATTTGTTTCCCAGATATTCCTTTCTTGTCCTGATAAGTTGAGAAAACAAAACGTGCCTTCAGGATGTTTTTCTTCATCGTTTAACAGTCACAGCAAAAGTCAGCTACAGTGTGTTTGGATAATATAATCTCACGTCTTAATAATAATCTATTCAAAATATGGGTCATGAAACTGGTATTAAACTGTCTTTAAATAGGTTGTTCAGCAACTGAGCATGGGATGTGGGCCTTAAAGTTAAAAATAAGTAATTGATATTTGGCATTTTAAAGATACATGAGAGAAATCACAGAAAATGTTCGACTGATTGCATCTCTTCAGACAAGACTGTGTAATAAAAGTTAAATATTCAGAAACAAGGACACACAAACACACACATTCAAACCGAAAAAACACATCCATCTGGCATCATCTTTAAAATACCACAAGCATCATTATTTTACCACAGACAGACAAGTACTTTAATGTCACCGCAGTGAAAACACACACACACTTTTCTCTGTCTTTGTCTCTTACACACACACACACACAAACACACACACACACACACACACACACACACACATATTAGGCCCACTGACCCCAAATGGGTGCAATTTTGCTTTGAGGAGATTATAAAATGGATTTGTGATGTTTACAAGTAAAGATGGGAATGTATAACTATGAAACTATGATCGGGACGTTTCTTTCAACATTCTCTGACTAAGCTAAGAGAGATACAGTAGTACACATTAAATAACTACATACATTGCCAAACCCTGAGCCTTAGTCTGATCACACCAAACTTAAATCAAAACTAAATCTATCCATGTTTCCAGAACTGGAAGTTTCAGGTTGGTTTTAAAAACCAAACTGTATTTTTTAAGCAACTAATTCTTATCTTTGAAAAATCAACGCAGTTGTTGACATTTGAAGCCATGCATCATGTTTCATTGAACAGCACATGAAGGCACTAGAATACCTGCGACATGTTTTCACCTGGGTTGTTTACCTGCAGGTTATTTGCTGACATATCAGAAAATCAGGATCTATTATGGTCACAAATCGTGACCTTGATTTTGCCCTGAAGGTCAAATAAATAAAAAAGAGCAATTAAAAAACATGTTTGACTGGAATACGAAGCTGTGGCCTAACATGGTGAATGATGAAGATTGATTTAAGAGAATAATTAATAATTGTCACGGTTTGTTGGAGGGGCGACCTTAAATAGGGACCCGGGGTCGTTGTAAGGCAGGGACCTCAGAGGAACTACCAAACACTCCAAAACACACAAATATGCAACCTATAACTAATGATATCGAGGATCATATTTATTGTTGATGCTATTTGATAAAGACGATGTGTGTTGACCTTCTAACTAATGTATAGCTTTTAAAGACATCTTTACATTTTGCGCTCTAGTAGCAGAGGAGTAATGAGGCATTTGATGCACTGTGTGTACAGAAAGCAGTAACTGAGCCGCTGGATTCTCAGAGTAAATAAAGCAGAATTATGAGAAGCAAGATCAACCACTCCTGAAACTCCCTGCAGCAAAAAGAAAAAGACTCGCAGCTACAGCGGCCTGAGGGAATACACTTGGAGGTTTGTCTCAAATTTGAGTCGAACTTGACTGGATTTGATGTTAATTATTATTGATATTGTGTGTTTTTAGCGGAATCAGCACTCACAGGAAAGCATGTATTGAATGAGTTGAAATAAAAAGAAAGAATCTTTTTCTGAATAAAAGCACTTGAATGCATCAAAACGTTCAACGTTGGGTCCTTAAAGTCTTTAAAGTTCATCAACAGCATTTGAAGGCAGCACTATAAAACCACACACACACTCGTGCATCCATACCCACACACACTCCCGGCCTACCTCCGTGGCTTGCTGCCTCCTCAGGGCCACCTGCGCCGCCATCACCCGCTGCCTCTCCACCACCAGCAGGCAGTTGGCGCACTGGCAGTCCCTCCAGCGGCAGAAGCGCTTGTGTCCCTTCAGGCAGGACACTACGCCGTGGTTGCGGCAGCGAGCGCACTTCGGCGTCCGGCTCAGCTTCCTCTGGTCCCCCGTACACATGCCGCTGGGGCCCGGAGTGTCATCGCCCTTGCAGCCGTCTCCGTCGTCCTCGGAGGCGGCGGGGCCGAGCGGCGCCGAGCCGGGGCGGCTGGAGGAGTCCGCCAGGTCGTCGCTCTCCGTCTCCAGGCTCTCCACGTCGATTTCAAACTCGCAACCGGCGTTGTCTGACATGTCTGCCCGAGTCCTCCGCCGGCTGTCTCTACACCCAGTTTATGTCTGGAGGCAAACATTTTTATTATTGGCCTATTATAAAGAACAGCTCGCTTCCACCCTGAAAACTAAACACACCAGTCTGCGTTATATGTTTTTTTTAAATATATATATATATATTAAATTAACTTAAGCAGGTCGCCTACATTTTACTAAATTTCACATAGAAAAGGAAAAAATATATGCACAAAGAAACATGATCTGATAGGGGGCTACTTATTTATTCATCTGCAAAAAATAGAGCCTAAATAAAAATAGAAATCTACTCTCTATAATTGTCGATGTGATTCATGCAATAGCCTATTAAAGATATTGAAGGTATAAAACTAGAAAGAAATTTTATTAAACTTTGTAGCCTAAAATAAACCACCTAAAGATGCCATTGTTATAATAATGATTTATCAGCTCATTAAATCCAACCACACTTCGGCCATCGTTCCTCTCTGTGCCAAACAAATGTAGCCTATAGTCGAGTTAAGTTGTTGGCATTTAATTGGTTATTTCATAAAGAAATTTGGTCAAACGTCTTAAGAGTTAAATAGCTTTTCTTCTTCGCAAACTTTAAATAAATTAAAAACAAAAGTTTACCTCCAGTAGCTCCCCTGGACTTGTCCAGGCTTTTCCAGCGGTGTGGTGAAAGCGGTGAGCACGTCGTTAGGACTGCGATGGATCACACAGCGGTCCGGGCTCCACAACACAGACCTGTGATCAGCAGATAATTGAGTGGATCAATGAGTGTCGCGCTCTGAACACGTCCAGGTTTCCTCTGAGGGAGAGGACGCACAAGCTCCGCTCCTATGAACCGACGCACTCTGCGCTCTCTGGCCTCTGATTGGCTGCTTCTAAACACGCACCGACCAATAGGATTAGGAGCAGTTATTCGAGACGGGGGGAGGAAGGGGAGGGGAGGTGGTCTCCTAGTAACTGTTACCAGTAACGTGATTACTTTTCATTAGCAAAAACTTCATTTTTCGGTAATATTGCCCGATTGTAGAGTTACAAAACTGTATAAAAATGACTTGTTACTGATGTTTTGCTACAGTGCCCTACTTTAACAGCATGCCCTGATATTACAGCTCCCCGTGTTCACCGTGTCTACAGGACTGTACTGGTTTTATATTGCTAGAGCTAATCTAAAAACTGAGCTAACGTTAGCTTGTTTTACCACTGGAGAGGATGATTTACCCTAAATTATTACTTTTTTGATTAAGTGGGCTTCTGTAGCTTAATTCTGACTTACTGAACAACCAGACAGTCTATAAACTACAACACCATACCTAAAGTCAAGGTTAAGAGAAATGTTAACTTAAAATGGCTGATAATAGGCTACCAACCAGCTGTGCTAGGCTAATTTAGCCTATAGATTTATGTTGTGGGCTAAAGGTTAAACTACCCAAATTGGCAGGTAAATTAGACCACAACATATCTTTCAATTAAAAGATCTATACAGTGCCCTTTTCAGCATATTAAGTTTTTTGAATTCATCAAAAGGTGTTGAAAATATAATTTTTGTCACACCAATAATGTTTAAAAAAGAATGAAGGCTATCCTGCATAAAGTGTTGGATCTCTGTCAGGAGGTAGTATCGGCCTATGTTTACACGTCACCATTTAAACTGCCTTACTGTGACAGAGCAGGGTGATAAATGTGTCCTGCAGGTTGTTACAGTCTGTCCTCCTGGCACAAGTCACCAAGGAGGATTACAATGTGTTCACAACAATCACACCTGAAAATAAAAAAACCACCATGTCAGCATGCAGAAACATACACACAACAGCCACGCCTGGCTCCTGAAGTAAAAAGAGGAATGTGGACAACTTTCTATGTTTGGCTTTTAAGAGAACAAGCTGCAAACAAAAGAGCCTGCAGACTGAAATAAAAAGAAAAACAGACATGGTAGCATTTACTCAGTGCAAACAGACGTCCATGGGAACTGACAACAGCACAATACAGACATCCACATACTGTAGCTGAAAATAGTCTGTTGACTTTAACCTTTTGTCTGTGTAGCTACTTGTAATGTGAAATACATGGACAAAGTCATATTGTATACTCCATTTAAAAGACTGGTAGGATAGTTAACTGATTTCCTGCTTGAAACCTGCTTGGCTTAAAATTAGTTTCAGAGTTTTATAATTAATTAAAAATGTTTTATAACATCGGGGACTGCCAACTGTCTATAGGAATGCATTTCAAATTAAAAGCTGTTTTAGTGCTGGAGGCCTATGTGTCATTTTAAAATGGAATAATGTCTAACTTGAATGTTCTTAATTTTAGATCTTATAGGCTACTTTATTTTTATTTCTATATCAAAAACGCAACAAAAACTAGTTGCTCACATTCTTATAATAATAGGAGACAATATGGTATCCTTTTTCTTTTTATAGTGTCTCTATAATACAATTTATTATTCATTGAATAATGAAGGGATATGTGGGTTCTCCTTCTTTTTATTGTAGCTATCTCTGTAATGAAATGTCAACCAAACACACTTAGTAGCCTACTTGTACAACAATGGATTGTTTTAGTGTTTGAGGAGTATTAAAATAATAATTATTATTATATTATTATTATTATGATAGTATTAAATAATAGTTTGACATCCATATTCTTGAAAGGACGAAGCTAACTAGCTAAAAGACACTGCTAGCTTTTAGCTACCAAACTATGTCATGACTTTTATTCATCATTAATTAAATATGTGTACGTTTGTATAATATTCCTTATAATTATAATTAATAATTATATTATTATAATTATTATTGTACAATATTTTAGAGTTAAAGAAAATAGATTTTTATACTTTAATTAAATACATTTTATTTAAATAGCGCCATATGATACCACAGTGATCTCGGAACTCTTATAGAGAAACGTAACTTTTGTTGTCTAAAATGAAATGGTCCCTCCGTGTTGTCTCCTTTCTTCCCTCCAGATGAGGGCCGGGCCATGTGTTGGAGGTGAAGACGTCAGGCCTGCAGGTGCAGCTTTATTTGCCACTTCGTCTTAATTTATTATGGAGGTTACGAGCGGCCACCCCGCGCGGCCGCGTCCACAGCAGGAATGCTTTGATGTGGGGAGCAGCCTGGACGCTGGGCCGGGGGAGCCGCGCAGAGACCGACCCTCCAGGTGAAATGTGTTGTCTGTGTCCGCTCGCTCGTTCAGGCCCAGCTAGCGTGGGGCCTCCACAGGTCCTTGAAATAGGTTTTCAAGGCTCTTTTAGGACCTTCCATGGGGTTTGTCAGATGGTGTTGGGCAACAGATGAGGCTCAAGGGGACTTTTAAGGTGGTTATGAATATTTAAGGTGGTTCCAGGGGTCCTTGAGGAGGTTCCAGTTTTCCTCGAAGGGAATCACAAAAACTCCAGGGACCAATTTGGAGGTCTGGAAATCCTTGAGGTAGTTACAGGGATCATTGAGGAGTTTACAGGGACCCTGGAAGCGGTTCCAGGACGAGTGTCAAGGGTCTTTGAAAGGGTCTGATGATCCTTGAGGAGCTTCCAGGAATCCCTGAAGGACTTCCAGGCGTTATTGAAGGACTTTCAGTGGTGTATGCAGGGGTCTTGGTTTCCTTAAAGGGATTTCAGGCAATTCTGAGGGCATTTCAGGAGTTTTTGAGGGGATTCAGGAATCCATGGGTTTCCATGGACCCTTAAATGGTTTCCAGGAATTATTGAACACATTTTTGGGTCTTTGCAGAGGCATGGGGATCCTTTAGGAGTTTCCAGGAATCCTGGAAGTTGTACCAGGCATTATTGAAGAATTTTGATAAGACTTTGTGATGATTCAGGGAACCTTTAGACGTTTGCAGTTATCCTTGAATGGGTTCCAGGTATTTTGATGGAGTTCCACGGGTCTTTGTAGGGTTCTGGGGATCCTTGAGAAGTTTCCACTCCTCCCAGGAGGGGTTTTGGGTAACATTGAATAAATGTCAGGGGTCTGGGCATCTCTCAGGAGTTTTCAGGGTCCTTGGGGAAGTTTCAGGAATCCTTGAAGGGATTCCAGTTCTGGGTCCATGGATCCTTAAAGGATTCCAGGCATTTTTAAATAAGTTCCAGGGGTCTTTGAGGCTGTCCAGGGAATCTTTAAGCGGTTCCAGGCGTTACTAAAAGAATTGCAGGGAACATGGAAGTGGTTTGGGGTTCGAGGCATTATTAAACGGATCTCAAGGGTCCTTGTACTGTAGGTGTGGGGATCTTTTAGGAGTTAGCACAAATCCTTGAACAGATTCCAGGCAATAAAAACTATGAATAACTCATTAATCACATTATTCAAAGAAATCGTAGTGATCTTGTGCTTTTTATTGCACGATATTATTCTTACTGTGACTTCTTGAATAAACTTTATGTAGAGTGTTTCTCAGCTCCACCTTTCCAGGTCTAAAACAAGGCCCTCTCTGTGTTGGCTCTTTATCTTAATGTTTATTCAGGGTGTCTGTGGTGATCACCCAGCAGGCTTCAACTGATGTTTAAATGGGCACAACCTGGAGAAAAGACAGACACACAATGACACTTTCTCACACGCTGTCCGGTTTACTTTTGGGGTTGATTGAAACAACAGCATCTTGTTGGAAGTGTCCCGCTGTGCCGGCTGTAAAGTGTAACAGGAGCTGTGTATAGACAGAAGCACAGGGAGCGGGATCACTGGGGATCCTGTTATGTTAATTAGCCTCTGATGGAGCGACAACACATGCGGCTGAAGACAAAACCAGGCGGGACGACATTTGTCTCTGTCTGAAGGGGTCTGACACCTCGACCCCTCCTGGCTAATGTGCAACAAACAGGAGGACGTGTCCTTCAGCTGTGGAGGAAGTTTCAGATCCTTCACTCAAGAAAAAGTACTAATGTTACACCATGAAAATACTCAAAAGTCCTTAACTTTTACTTGAGTAAACAGTAAAAGTACTGGTGTAATATTTATATATTGCATTATTAGGTTATTATGACTGATGCGTTGATGTTACTGCGGATTGTTTTTAAAGCATTGATTCGATTGGCTTGGTTGAATCTCAGAAAATAGTGACACTTTCACAATGTTTGTTTTGTCCAAACTTCAAAATGATTACAAAGAAATAATTATTCAAATAATTAAAAAGGAAAAGCAGCAAAACTTCACATTTAAGAAGCTGAAATGATTTTGCATGAAAAAAAGGATATTCGATTATCAAAATATATAATTATTCAATAAAACAACTATTCGTTTCAGCTGTGCATGTATGTATTTGGTTCCACAGTAATTTTAAAACAATACAGTTTATTTTAGAAGCTCTTCATATGTTTTATATTTAAAATCTTAATTTGTAAAATAACTCATTCTGTCAGATAAATGCAGTGGAATAAAAAGTGCAACGTTTCCCCTCTGAAATGTAGTGAAGTAGAAAGTAGCAGGAAAAGAAAATACTCAAGTGAAGTAGAAGTAGCTCAAGTTTGTACTTGAGTAAATGTACTTAGTTACATTCTTCACATCCAGAGTTTACACATTTATCTGCACGCGTCTGGATTTGTTCAAGTGTCTGTCCAGTTGTCCGTCCATTACTTTGAGGACAGGACATAAAAGTAGAAAGATAAAAAACTAAAGTTAAGAATCTCTCAGGAAAACGTCCCCATAATTATTCTCATTTAATTTACATTTGTGTGATATTACTTATTAATGCATTTGATCAAAGTGAATATGATGAATTTAATGAATATGTTTGGACAAGTATGATTGATTTTGAATTCTTCCAATATGAGTTGAACTAATTACATTTTCCCTGCATGACGTTTCTGCTGCTACAGAAATGTATTTATTATTATTATTATTGTTGTTGTTGTTGTTGTTGTTGTTGTTTATAGATAAATAAACAAAGATGAGAAGTACATGCTTCCATGTTGACCTTTTACCCCTGTGGTATATTATACTATAGACTGATGTAGTGAAAGTACCCATTGTGCCCACTGGGCGGCAGACTGGAGCACACTGCTCGTTTCAGTGAGGACAACATAGAAATAACATTCAGAAGTTAGATTTAGAAAGTGAATTGTGGTTCAAACCCTCAGACAGAGATTAGATAAATGCTCTCAACACTCAAGAAGAGCTGTTGAGGTGCTCTGAGTAAAGTTTAGGATATAAACCCGATAATCATTTATCTTTATGGGGATTTTTCTGGGTTTCCTTTGGCTGTTGCACGGCTTTGAGGCACTTCATTCATTTTTTGGAATAGAAAACTCCCATTGGCTTTTTGTCGAGGGAACATGGGCGGTGCTAACTTTTGTTCGCTCTCTTTTATCCTTTAATTTGTCCCCAGTCTGACATACATGTACAATTCCAAATCTGCAGTGTTATTGGTCCAGTTGTCCGTCACTTACACATGTTGTAGAGGACTTTCACCACTAGATGGAAGCATTTGAAAGGTTTAAACCAAAGGAGGCGACCAAGAGAGACTCAAAGTGTTCGTGCTGCAGGAATCTGGAGATGCACCTCTTCATGTGTAATAAAAGAGCCACAAGTGAAATAATGTCATTGCATTAAAGTTAAAGCAGTGATTGAGCATTTGTTTCTACTTGTACTCCACTACAGTTCAGAAGCAAATATTGCACTTTTTTATTTGATAACTTCAGTTACTTTGCATGTTCAGATTAATAGCACGAAATATAAATAAATAAATAATATATTTATATTGGATTATTAAGATAAGACTTCATTGATCCCCAGGGGCAAATTCACAGGCTTTCCAGCAGATAAAGTATTTCATTAGCAATCAATTATTATAATATACATTATTATTCTGATCATTATCCTTTCGTACTCTTCATATATTTTGATGCTAATATTTTTGTATTTTTACTCATAACAGAGTATTTCTACACTATGAAATTGCTACTTTTACTTAAGTACAAGATGTGAGTTTTGTAAAGTAGACTGACTGAAAACATGTCTCATAATAACGTTGAGACGATGATGTGTGATATAGTTCAGTGATTGAACTTCTGATTGTATAAATGTGTGTGTTTGAGCTGCAGAATCAAAATCCACATGTTCCTTGTCTTTGAGCACTGAAGATGATGAGGATGCTGAAGGATCTTGTGTTTAAATCTTGGTAATAAACATAAAAAGAAGTCCAGCTGCTAATTTACTTGTTTCCTCAACTATGTGTCAGTGTTTCTTTAATCTTTAAGTTTGATAATCGTGCACTAACACCTGAACACTATTGATTTTATTCAACACACTCAAGTACATTTACTTAAGTACAAATTCGAGGCAAATGTTGTACTTTTTACTTCACATTTCGATCTGTTATAAACTACACAACAGTTAATACAAGTACAGCTGGAACATTTGACAGAAAATGAATCAGCCCATATGATCTGGTGATTTCATGGTTCCAGCTACACTAACGTGCTGCTTGTCCTCACGTGGACATCTGCGTCCCGTCCAGTGAAAACCACGCATCTAGAAATGTGTTGGAGTGAATGTGTTCCTGTACGCGTTGAGGAACTTCTTCTCCTTCCTGAGTTAAAGAAACCATTTAAAAACTCTCCTTGGATCGTCACAAAGCTGTTTTTGCCTGTCTAGATACGTGGTTCTTACAGGACATGATCTTATAGACCATGATGCATTGCTGTAGATTAAACTGCCCAACAGTATATAAACGAGTTAAAAGGAATCTGCATCAGGATCATGAATGCAGAAACATCAGATGAATCAGGAGCATTTCACTGCAGAATGAGTACTTTTACTTTTGATACTTGAATTAAAATGTGCTGATACTTAAATATTTGGACTTCTGGAAGGTTTTAAATGCAGGACTTTCACAGTGTGGTATTAGTACTTTTACTCAAATAAAGAATGTGACCACTGATGCTTCTACACCTGCAGCCACACGTGAGCGTCTTTAATGCAGAACTGATGGAAACGTGTGAAAGGTTTAAAACATATGGGCACCGTCTACAGTTCTTTGAGTTTATCCACAAAATAATGTTACTGTTGGACGATATCCAGAGACCTGACAAAACCAGAGATCATCCTATACTATACCTATACACTGTGTGTGTGTGTGTGTGTGTGTGTGAAGTTCAATACCACTGTTACAATTTAGGCAATGTGGAGAAATCTAATGGGTTTAATGAAACTCTTCAGCTTTGAATTTCATCTGAACTGCTGGATGATTATTAAATAAAAGCAAACGACCAAACACACTCAGCCACAAACATACAGATAAAAACAGGACTTTTGTTAAATATAATTTCAACAGTCCACAATACTTACTAATCAATAAAGTAGTCGGTAACACTATAAACAACAGTCTGATCCATTTGGGACACTCAAGGTTTATTTGGCATACTCTTGACATGCGTTGATGACATCGACAGTTTTCACAGGATACGAAACATGCGTTCAGGAAACATGACAAAAACAACAACAGTCTGTTCCATTCATCCGGGTCGGTCGCGTCCACGTGACGTCAGGAGGGAGAACACCACCTTATCAGCGGGTGATGGTTTGACAGTTCAAATCAAACCAGACACCGAAACCCCGTTCACACACACACACACACACACACACACACAGGATGTCCATTCACAATAATATATTTTTGGTTTAGTCCATCAGCATCGGTTCTAGGTGGAGGAGTTCAGGATGCGGGAGTCTGCGGAGTCGGAGCGCTCTTCGTACTCCTCGTCGGGGGAGTAGAGGCCGGGTTTGGGTCCCAGCGTGCAGCTCTCCTCCTGGATGCTGATGCGCGGCTCCTCGGAGGGTCTGGAGGTGAGGATGGGGGAGCTGCGGAACACGGACGCACCGGTGCCTGCGGGGGAGAAAGGCGACACGTACTGGGCCGCCGAGCGGAGCTGGTACTGCTGCTGCAGAGCCATGGTATTCCACAGAGTCACGTCGTTGTGCACGAACGGGTTGGCCTGGCTGCGCGTCAGAGAGTTGCGCAACATGAGCGGGTAGCGCGTGGGCTGCGGGAAGGACGGGTGTTGCATGGGCACACCCAGCGGGCCGGTGGACACCACGCCCGAAGCGGAGTCGGATGTGAACCGGAGCGACTCGGGCACCCGGAAAGCGGAGCCCACAGACCACTTGGCGGAGGAGGACACCGGGTGGTAGGAGCTCAGCGTGTGCTCGAACAGGTGTCCGTTTGATGGCAGCACCAGGGCCTCCGGGTGCTGGTCGGCGTGCGGGTGCGCGCTCCCGTCAGGACTCCGGCTGGACAGCAGCACCTCGATGGCCCCCACCAGGTCCCCGCCGCAGCCTCTGAGGATGAGCTCCAGGACAGGAGGCTTGTGAGCGGGGAAGATCTTCTTCAGGACCTCCAGCGGAGGCCGGTTGGCTCGGAGGCTGAAGGGCAGGTTGATGGAGCCGGCGAGGCCTTCGATCAGCACGCTCTGCTCTGCGGGGCTGACGGGAAACTTCTGGGGACTCTCGGTTTTGGCTTCCTTCTCGGTGCTGCCGGCTTTAGGGAGGCTGTAGCGGCTCTCCTCCGGGTGTGAGGGGGGCTCCGGAGGCTCCGGGGTGTAGCAAGAGTTTGGTTTGGAGCCTTCGGGGGAGCTGCCGGGGTCCTGCTCCTTCTCACTGGAGCTGCCTCCGTTTTCACCCCCTGACCCCTCATCAGGACCCTCCTCCGCCGACTCTGCAAGACATGGGAACAACGTGAGGAAACGAGCTCGTGCAGAAGAAAGACGTGCACACATCTGCTGGGGTACTACAAGAATTCAGAAACTTTAGTGCATTCAAAGCAGACGCACGCTCAGCTCTCAAGAGGAAACGTAACATGCAATTAATCGCTTGTCAACTTGTCTCCAACACTGCGATTTATTGTGGCCTTTGCTTTATTTTCTCTCCAGCAGAGCCGTTAACGCAAAGTGCTGTGTGTATGTGTGTGTGTGTGTGTGTGTCAGTGAGGAATCTACCGTCGAGGCCTCTTTGACCACATTTTGTAAACAGATCGCTTGTTGCTCGGTAACATTTCATCTGAAGTTGACCTCCTGGAAGAAATATGGCGATTACATTTCGATTGGTCCTGTCCGCCGCTGATTACTGTGATCTTTTACACCACTCAGCTGTGTGTGTGTGTGTGTGTGTGTGTGTGTGTGAACATGGGACTGATGTGGAGTCAGCTGATCGGTCCTCGTGTCCAAAAACAAACAAGTGCAGGTGAAAATAGACAAACAACAACAATGTGCACCGTGAAATGTTGGACCCTTCAGTATTAATCCCGCTGCTGAAACAAGCTAAATGTATTTATGTATGAAAAAAACTCCTGAAATAAGGAGTTAAAACGTTTTACAGCCTTCAAACAAACACGTCTGACATTTTGCAAAATAACTTGACTGAATAATTGTTTTATACTTTGTCTTGTTGTTAAAACGTTTTCAAATTTTCAATAAATAAATGAATAGTCATTATGTTGCCCTCATTAATCGAATAATTACCAGCCGTAAAATCTAATTCCAGGTGTTGATCCACAGTCGTTTGTTGCTTTTAAGATAAAACCTGATTTTATCTGGTATTTGTGTCCTGAGGGGTTTCTCGTTTAATACATGATGGTTATTTTGTTCTGTTTTACACCTGAGCCTCTTGTGCTGCTGTTTCTGGGAGTCAATAAAGTTGATTTAAATCTCATCTTGTTGGTTTAAAACGAAGAATCCTTTCATTATAGCAAACGTGTCATAAATAACACAAGATTTAAAAAGGAAAACGTGTTGGAGTCGTTTAACTCAAATAAGTTTAAATGACAGCATCTTAAGGCACTTTGAAAAGCATCAAGTGTGAAATAATACAAAGAAACATTGAATTCCGTCTTTACGTGGGTTTTTTACATTATTTTCCTTTGAGCGTTTGTATGAAAACTTTAAATAATTCATAAAAAAGATCGCCAGCTAGAGATATTAGAAGGCATGTCGCTGTAAGAATGACTCATTTATTATTTCTATTACTTAGTATTTGAATAAAAGTAGCTTAAATAACCTTTAAGTAGGCTGGTTTAAAAGTATTACTGAAAAGATTTCCACTCCATAATTTGGGACATTTGTCATTATTTTCATTCCATCAAATGAAGCCATTATTTACAGAAAAGTAAAGCTTTGAAGTGTCTTGATCCTGCAGCTCTTCCGCATTCTTACCCCACCTGTGCATGTTTGTGCTCCGGTGCTGCTCCACCTCAGCTCCAGCTCTTCTGTCCTCGGCGGGGCTCCCTGGTTCCCCTCGCCGGCTCCGGGTATGCCGATGCCGGGCAGGACTCTGAGTGACTCCGGGATGAGGCTCTCCAAACTCTCGTTGGCCTGCTGCCTCCGGAGCGCCACCTGCGCCGCCATGACGCGCTGCCGCTCGATGATGAGGATGCATTTCTCGCAGGTGCAGTCCTTGAAGCGGCAGTAGCGCTTGTGACCTTTGAGCCACGAGAGCACGCCGTGGTTCCGGCACCGCGCGCACTTGGGGGTCCTCTGGAGCGGAGCCCGGGGCTGAGACACCGGAGCCCCCATGTACAGGTAAGGAGACCCGTAGCCATTCATTCTGTCAGGCGCGGCGTGTTTTCCAGGACGCACAAGTTACATCTGCGGAGAGGCGAGGCGTCCGAGAGGTGGAGGAGCTGGATGGAGCTGCTCTGCGCACGCATGACAGGATGAGGATAAGACGTGTTGGCTCGCAGTGGAGGGTCCACCTTTCCCCCGGCTGACAGCACAGATATGCATCAGGCTGACACCCACTTATGGAGACGAGTAACCAAACGCTGTCACTCGCGTCAAAGCGCCTGCACGCTGCAAAAAATGTCCACGTGAGGCGAAAGGAAAAGCTGAGGATCAGATTACACGACGTGTTTCCTCGTGAGGTTCACACGTTTGTAGAGTTTCCTTTAAAAACGGGACAATAAGATCAAGGAGACATTTCTGCTGAGATCCAAGAACAGAAACATTGTGGTTACAGATTTTCTCTCCGTGTCAGTTTAGGGGTTTAGAGATTTTAGGACTTTGATCCTGTAGCTGAGATCCTTCAAAAGACACATGACAGCTTCATCAAGTGGAAGCTGCAACATTATTATTAGCAGGAGAGGCCAGCATTAGGACATTTTATAAGAAAAGGGCATGAAACAAAACATTTATAAAAAGGATTAAAGACAAAAAAAAACAAAGATTTTAAAAGTAGCCAGTAAAACAATTTCTGTTTTAACAATTCAACAAAACATGACATTTAATCTGAGAATAACATCATATACCTAAGAAATATGTACATAAGTCAAAGTCTAAATATCCACATATTTGACATCCCAGCTGTCTGAACTGTCCAGTAATAAAACATTTTTAGATCGTATTTGCACAAAACAAACATCCATTAAGAAAATCAGAGATGGTTCAAAGACTAAATGCACCATCAGTGCCTTTTCTGTTGGAACCCGTTTGTAGATTTTTGAAATAAGCAACAGTTCTGCAAAACTGTCCTATAATGAGACATTATAGCTTTCTGCAGGAAGACTGAGTCTCTGCATGAAACAGATGACCATTTAAACGTGTATGAGGCCTTTTCTATTGGCATCCATTTGTGGATTTTTTTAAATATGAGGCAGAAAATCCACAATTTAACAATTGGCTGTATGATGATGTAATATTGAAATAGAAAATAGCACCGTAAATACACTTATAGTTTAAGTCCAAACTCAAATGTCAACAGAATATCACAAATAATGGAGACATGTTATAGACTGTATGCAGGAAACAGATGTTAGAAATAAAAGTGCATGAGTTAGTGCCTTTTCTATTGGAACCTATTTCAGTTTTCAAATATGAGGAAATCAAGATGGAGAAAAAGGTGAAAAAAATTATAAAAGCACCATAACTACTGTAAAAGGTGTCCACTGAATATCAAATGACACTATGACAAGAACCAATTAAACATTTACAGGACATTAAAAGACAAACGTTTTCTATTGGCACCTTGAAGGTTTAAAAAAAATATATGACATACAATTAAAATTTCAACAATTTAACCTGGAAAAGCCGTAACATATAAACTAATAAATACTTTGCTGTAAAAAACAATAAAATAAAATAAGACATCTTAGCTGTCAAAACTCTTTGAAAAAGTCTAATATATGTTAATGAAACAGGAGCATAACGCATTCAAAGGCCGTGTACATTCATTTTAAAGACCAGGACATTGAGTGTTTCCCCTGCGTGTTGCCTGCAGGCTTCAACACTGGATTCAGAACAAAACGCTCGCAGCTTGTGGCACCTTTTACACAATCGTACATAACTTAGATGATTAGGTCCCTGCATGTATAAAAAGCCCTTTGGGAACTATGTCTTGGATGCTGATATGTCCCTTCTGCTGGACTAATAGAGGGCATTGAAACATAACACCGGACAAAGCCGGGGCCCATTTCTGACCGTAAAAAAGGTTTATTCAAGCAAATAATGGGATCCGAGGCTGCGCGGCTTACAGAGAATAAGAGCACGGTAAAGTTCCCCACATGAAACCCGTCTCCAGGGCTATTAAGCTTTTAATTGGAAAATAGCAGAGGAAATTTCAAGGTGACTAGAGTGGCTTTGCAGTTTGTGCCGGACGAGTAGATTTGTGGGAGTGGGAGGCGGAGGGTGCACGCCTCCACCGCATAATAAATTTATTCATGTTGTTCGTTGATAAAGAGTAAAACATAAACCGGAATAAAAGTTTACACTGCAGGCTGCATTGTGACTGGCACGAGGCCTGATTTCCCCCCCCCCCCCAGTTTGATGCACTGCAAGGTGAAGATGCAGAGACTAAAAATGTTATGCAGAGGCCCATTGTGTATTTAATATAAAACACAGAATACATTTTAATTTAAGAAATACGTGTTCTTTATTAGAAAGTGATACTGTATGCTAAAATGGACAGTCAGCTAGCTATTAGAGCTAAAATAAGAAATACAGGTGGTTTCTATCTATTAAAATACAAACATTTTATACCAGATTTAAATAAATGCTACCATGAATAAAAAAAAAACAAAAACGTAAAAAAATAGTGTTAGAATGGGTTACACAATTGTAAATATGAAAGGGTGATTAGCCTACCTGCAGGGCTAGTGGTGAACTACCGTAGTCAGCTAGGGAGCTAACAGTTAGCTTAGTCACACCATTTCGTTCAACAAAAGTTGCCGAAAAGAAACAATATCAAGCTAACACGCTTGACAAGGGTGTTATTAGCAAACTCGTTAGCTTAAAATTAAGGTATCGGAGCTAACAACGGGTAGTTAGCAAACTTGTTAGCTTAACATTAGCTTGGTCGCTAACGTGACAATAAGTTCACAGTTGATTCAAAAGACATATTTGTACCATTAACTCCTGTCTCAAAGCTGTCTGCAACCATTCCTCCTTTGCTGAAGTGTTTTTACGCCGACAGAGGAGGTTAAATACAAGTAAATTGTGCAACACAACAACGCTAGCTAATAAGCTAATGACACAACTTCAAGTTATGCTGCGTTAATTACCCAAATAATCAGTTGGTGTAATTGTTTTTGTACATTTCACTCACTCATCTTGGATCTCATGTTTACATCAGCAGAGCAAACTCCTCCGGAGCTGGAAGAGCAGCTGACCTCTGTTCACTGGGGTAATTATTAGCTGCTGATTGGGGGCGTCGCTGCCACTCAGGAGTCCCGTCACAGAAACGCTGATTTAAGCCTCCCCGGGGAGGCGGGACAATACACAGGAATTAGCCCGACATCTAAATTAGTGAGACGTTTCTAGAAAGCACACATCGTCAATCAGCAGTCACCGGTCTCCGGGGAAAATAGGGGTTTTATTTTACTTAAGAAATTATACAAAATATTAAAAAGAAGTTGAAGCAACCATATGAGAATCAGAATCCCAATCAGAATCCGGTTTATTGCCAAGTAGGTTTTCATATACAAGGAATTTGTTTTGGTGCATGGGTGCCAACAAGAGCAGATATATACAGGAAAAAAGAATAATAAAAAGATAAAATAAAAAGACAAAATAGAAGAAAAAAATGCATGCACTAAATGCATGTTAATTATTTGTTTATTTATTGTTATTCTACTAATATATTTTGGAATTTAACACATTATACAAAGCTTGAGATTGGCAATTTTTGTTCATAAACCAAGCAAGTAACAATTATTATTATTATTATAACTCTTTGTTTTATAACACTTGTTAAAGAAAATAAATGCCGGAAATGTAAGATGTTTTAAGGACATTTTTAACACCACATATAACGTAATTTAATACACTTTTCACAGC